>BGPR01026003.1:0-13775 GCA_013235015.1 Araneus ventricosus | reverse complement strand
CAAATCACCCAATAGTCTGAGAATATATCGCAATCATTCTGCAGTTGGTGGAGTGATGAGCTACTTAAGATAAAATCTGAAAACGAAACGAGATTCACCCGTTATTTATCTACTCTGCCTCATCCTAACAGAGGGCAAATCACCTAATAGTCTGAGCATATATCGCAATCATTCTGCAGTTGGTGGAGCGATGAACTACTTACGATAAAATACTGATGTGAGTGACGGCTGGTTGCTTCATTATTTAATGGCGCAATAGAGCCGTATTTGACTTAGCTGCGCCAAACAAATGATAAAATCTAAAGGTATATATCAAAGGTAAAACGCTTAGGAACAATTAAAAGCATTTTATAATTATGAGTAACTTTATTTACTTTGGAAATATTCAGTGTACTGAGTTACTTTAGAAATGTATAGCGTGTTGTCTTCCATACAGAAGCTTAGCTGTCAGGCGAGGAACTACATGTTTCGCAACACTAAGCGCCATTTCTAAAGTTTGATAGAATAAAAGCAAGAAAAATGGTGCTTAAATTTGTGAAAATGTGTGGTTCTACCTATAACAGCTGAGCTTCTGAATTTGAGGACGGCACACTTTACATTTGAAAGCCGTTATTTCGCTCTTCCCTCTTCGCTTTTTATTCTTTGCACCACGCCCCACCAACTGGAGAACCATCAGATGACTTAAATTGTCAACTGTATTATTAATAGATTCTGGTTTCGGTTTAAAAAAAACTAGGTTGGGTAGTCTATATTATTGGATTGGCGCTAAGATAATTGCGTTTTTCCCCTATAAAAAAACACTAATTTTTAAAAATAAAACAAATATTGTACTTTCAATTATAGTATACTTCTCATTTTGGTAGATAACTTGTCATCGTTATCATACATTTATGCAATTCCTGGTCTTAACATAAAAAAAATAATTTACCAAGTGCTATCTCGATGTGTAATCATTATTGTTACTCTGGCATTCATAGAGTACTGTCTGAAACAAAAATAAATGATAATTAGATGGTGTAAAATCCGGTCTTTATGATGGATGTAACCACTTCTCAAAGGAACTCCAATAATTTTTTTACTAATCGCTAAATATATGAAGGATCTGCCGTTGTCATGGAGAAACATGATTCCTAAACTATTTGCCAATGCAGGATTTTTTCTCTGATTACTTAAAATAATTTTACTAGTTTTTATTTCTACTCATTGGAGTTTTAGTTTGGTTTTTTGGCTCAAGAGCCATAAATTTGACCATGCTGCGCCAAACTAAATAAAAATACGTCAAGATAAGAATGCGAAATCTATAGGTATAAAAATTAATGAGTCCACACATTCTAATCAGCTATAAATACGCAACACCTTTGTAATTCCAGCAAACCAATTGCATAATGTTTCTTTGAAGAACAACAGCTTTCGATCTTATTTTTGCTGGTTCATCACCAGGATATTTTCAGTTGATCTTATGGCAGATAATTCATTTTCTTCGCCATTTTGTGTTAGTTTATAAAATGAATCGTTATTTCAACACGTTCGGGATGTAAATCGCAGATATGAGAGACTGTGTTCATCGAAGTTCTTTCCATAAATGTGAAGCTCAAATATCGAGCTTTTCAAAAATACCGCCCTCTGTAAATGCTTGTTGATGGTTGATAAATGAACTTGGAGTCATTCTATTATCTCACGTACTGAAATAAGACTATCCGAGTAGATTATGGCAATCATTTGGCCATCATCATCTTCAGTTGGTGGACCAAAACTTAGGTCACATTTTAGTGAAAAATCAGGAAAAGGAAAGTCGATATACAGCAAAACTTCGATTAACTGTCAGTTTCTGTTAACCGTGATAGTCTGAAAAACAAAACCAACAAACAAATAGGGATCTTTGAAACTTTTTATCGGATTGCTTTAGCACCCTACCGCATAAAGCTGGAAGTGACTTATCATCGGTGGCGACAGCGTTGACATTGATATGGCGCTTCAAATCCATCACTATCCAACCGCTGTATTATATCAGTATTACGATACATTCATGTATGTTAATTAGGGTGGGCAGAAAAAACTTTTTTTCTTCTCGAAACGCTATAGTGCGGAAAACTTGCCTCTAGGGTAGATAAGTAAAATGCAAAAACCCTTTTTCCCTTGCTTACATCTTGCGGTAGCGCATCTGCCCTAAACTTTTCGAAAATATACAATTTTCATAATTTTTCTAATAACTGGAAAAAAATCAAATAACTTCCATGACAATAGTTATAGGTATAGTGTAGTAGAACAAGGTGTAGTAAAGATAAATAAATGTAAAAAATAATACATTTTACAATTTCGTAATAGCGCATTACACTCAAAAATCGCATCTTTTTACAAAAAATTTACAAATTTCCACTGAAAGAAAAAGATGTTTCTGATTGTGTAAAATTTCAATTTGTAAACAAATATAGTCCTTTACTTGCCTTCAGTTACTTTTAGTACATTGGAAAGAAGATTTGCTTGAAAAACCTGGCATTGAAGATCTTGAAAGAAGTGTAGTTCTTATGAAACCATCTCTGGATTTGGAACAGAAGACTTTTTGTGATGTCTCGGTTACCAGCATCACACCTCGTTCCACTGCTTGTGTGTGACATCGGAACTTGTCAAAGGACGAAGGACATATAACCTGCTATAACACAAGGTAAACAAGACCCGATAATATTTTAAAGACACCAGGACCTATAAGCTCCTGCCAGTCCTAAGCCTGGAAGAAGAGTGAAGGAAAAATTATGCAAATTTAAAATGTACTTATTTTCTCAAAGCTATTATAACTAAAACTATTTTTTAAAAAAAGCTATTTAAAAAAGACTATTTTTTCTGTGGTTTAATTTGCCCGCAGGTTTCCCTCGGGAGCAACTCTCCTGCGGATTAAAAGTCTTCAGCAGTGAAACTCGCCCCTTTCCCCATCCGTCCGGTTCAACTAACCAACTGCCGATAAATCAATTTTTAAGTGCTGGCGCATTTTATCAACACATAAGTAAAAAAGTTTTTAATTTTTTAAACTACAAATGTGTAGAGCATAAATCACGTCTTCCCATACTAATTTGAGTATATATTAAATATTGCGATTTTTTTGAAGTTCAAAAATAAAAAATGCTCAAAGAATTAGGGGTCTATTCTGGTACCCCCGGTTGGGTTGGGAGTTGGAATAGGTTCCTTTGTTAACGTGCGGAACCCAACCCAACCGGGGGTACCAGATTAGACCCTCACTTTATAAGGTTATAAAATATCAGGTTAAAACAATAATGGGTAGCTGGCCACTCAAGAAATAGAAGCAAATGTAAATCCTAAGTTTAAAATAAGAGTAGGTATAGTATTTAAATGTATATAATTATAAACGGAAGGATAAGAGGTTTTAGAGCAAAAGCGACTGTAATATACGGATTTTTATTTAAAACAAATGTATAAATATATGTAAGTCTAAAGTAAGTATATAATTTGTTTTTAAAATATAAACGATAAAATTTTTGAAAGAAAAGATAGTTTAAAATATATATTTAAAATAAAAGCAAATATAGAATAAGTATGACTAAATACCAAATTTTTGTTCTTCATTGGGTATAAACACAAAATCGTACTCATTTTCTTGTTTCTGTAGGCAGAAAGTAACCTTGAAAAACATTAATACGTACGTTGCCAATCAAGCACTCACCCCTGTGATTCAGATTATTTATCTAATTTGATGACCCCTTCTTTGCTATAATTAGGAGATAGAGAGAAGGGTTTATCTAATTAGACAGAAGGTCACAATGTCAGGCGCGATTCATACCAGCGAACGTGTTAAAAAATAAAAATTACATAACTAATATTGAGAAATAAAAAATCTTAAAATAACATCACAGTAGAATGGACCAAATTTATTAATACATTCTTAAAATGTAATTCAAAAACGTTTGTCTTTCAAAATGTAAAGCTATGATTTAAAAAAGGGTATCGAATATAAAATATGCAAGTTTTTCTCTAAAGATATGTTTTAGTAAAAATTCAACTGCACACAAAATAGTCAAAAGGGAAATTCAACTACACCATAGTCTTGAATCGGGAATGTCAACCTATTCATCAGAACCTTCAAATAATTCTTCTTATAGTAAAGATCTAGTATCTTCTATTTTCGTCATTTTCTCTGAGAGAAAGTAAACATTTTCTATAATATCTATTTTACTAATCTTATAAAAAGAATTTTAAAAAATCAAACACAAAATATTATAAATGATATCAAAGAATCGTAGGATAAAGAATAGAATCAAGAAGTCGAAACTAACTTCACTCACATAGCGCTAGATGGTAACGTAGAGTCAAAGTGAATACACTCTACGTTCTCAATTGCTAACGTGAGTCAAATTGGCTACACTCTACGTTTTATATTCCTAACATGAGTCAATTTGACGCATTGAATTTTAAAACTTATCTTCTGAGCTGAAAACGGTAGATCCTAGACGCTCGGAATTTGATGCTCCAATGTTTCAAGGTCTGTAGATAGCATAGCTAGAAGAAGGGGAATACTTGTTTACGAGCAGTGGAAGAATCGCATTTTTTGATGGAGGAGGAGTCAATTTGGTACCATTCCAGGGTTAAATGTGTCAGAAAACTAAATATAATATGTAACAAGATCTGTTTTCTTCACTTTCTAGTAAATTCCTTAACACAAATACCTGAAAAATCCGGACACAAAGGTTTTATGTGAAATCTGATAAAAGAATACGGTAATTTTTACCAATTTTGAAACGATTAGGAATAATCAATCCGGCAGTTTAGATCTGAAAATGAGTAAAAGACACAAAATTCATTTTAGAATTGGATATATTGTTCTGTACTGAATCTTGTTGTAACTGATCTTTCTTCCGAGACACAGAAAAAGATAATATTAATGGACAATAATAAAATAAGAAAAATTGACACCGTATGTTGTGACTTTGTTTAGGATAAAAACAATATTTGCTATGGTGTAACTATTAGTTTTTAAATCTTTAACATAATGATTTAAACAGATCTAATACTTTTGTTACGAGTGTTTCGTTTAAACTCCAACAAGCAAATCGCATTTTTCTTATTCTCAACTGCCGTAACAGTATGTTTACATTTCATTTTCAAAATACAAATAATCCAAAATACAATTACCGATTCAATTTAAAGCTACCGTTCGCATAATTTTGCAATCAAAAGTAGGAAGTGTGCTTGAGGGCTTCTGGACATAAATTGTATAAAACTCGTGAATTTAAATAGCTAATAAATATACAAAATCTATATAAATGTGTCGAAATAAAAAACATGCAATTTTCTTCCCATTGTGGTCTCTAAAATATATTTCGTTTATTCTCTATTCTATTCCTGTAATTTCTCATGACTAAGATAATATCGAAATGCAATTCTCAAATCTGGAAACTTCCAATTCTGAGCTCAATCCTTAGTTTCTCTTTAAAAATAGATGGCTCCGTAAGAGTTTAATCTAGTGATTCGAAAGATCTTTAAGTTTCTTTACTTTATATCGCAATTTGCAGTATAATAACTTTTTAAAGAGATAACTTATTGTTCGAGGATAAAAGTTAAACGCCGACAATCTCCATGAGTATTCGAAGCTTTACTTCCAAACATTTACATGTCTTTTGAGGGTTATTTTCAAAGAGCCAAAATTCTCACTTATATTAAATTGCAGTTACAGATAGATGGAGTATTATAGAATCAGGATTACAGCAACGGTTGCTGAGAAGGTTACAATTACGTAGTGATATGGTTTTATTGACTTTCAAAAAAATATTCGTTGAAAAATATAATGTATAAGTCGGATATAAATAATACATGATTTTCGCAAATATACAAATAATTATAGGAACTATGATTTAAAGCATATTTCATTCGATTAGAGCAATTCCTGCAATATTTCAGAGAATACCATCGATATTTCTCTTATTTAAATCAATAAACTTTTAATCCATATAAAATAAAGACAGCAATAAGTAACTTTCTTACGTACACGTTTTTATTCATCTACATTTAAAAATAAATGATTGTCATGAGTAAAATATTTACAGTTTATAAAAGCAATAATCTTGAGAACAATACGTCAAAGAATTGAGTCGAATAGAATATAAAAATATCTAACATTGTACTTATATTTGCCAAATAGCATAACAATCTTATTCAAAATATAAATAAGTAGGGTATGAATTTTAGGAGTACAAATAAAATGAAAGGGACTTGTAGAAATAAATCGCCGCGAATGGAACAAATGTAGATTCATGCATGCGCCAATAAATATTTTCATCTAGAGTTATCTTTCAATTAGGTTTATGAGTTTTGCTATGACTATGTAAGTTACTTTTGTCCGAGAACTTTTTTCCACAGATTTTGCATTCATGCAGTTTGTTAACAGTATGTGTGCGTACATGTTTCTGTAAATGCTCATTTTGCCTGAATGATTTTCCACAAACTTTACATTCAAATGGTTTGTCATCCGTATGTGTGCGTACATGTCTCTGCAAATGCCCCTTTTGCCTAAATGATTTCCCACAAACTTCACATTGAAATCGTTTCTCACCCGTATGTGTGAGTACATGCTTCTTCAAATACTCATTTCGTCTGAAAGTTTTACTACAAACATCACATTTATACTGTTTTATTACTTCATGAGTTTCCGTATATCTAATTAAGAAACTTTTGTAAGAGAACTTCTTTCCGCAAAGTTTGCATTCATGCGGTTTGTCAGCGATATGGGTGAGTACATGCCTCTGCAAATGCTCACTTCGTCTGAACGTTTTCTTACAAACATCACATTTATACTGTTTCATTCCTTTGTGGATAATCAAAGCCATTTTCAAATGGCTATTACGTTGCACAGAATGAAATTTAACATTAGCATTCGATTGAAATTCTTTCAAACACACAGAAGTGTAGCTCTCATTGAAATGCGAGAAGGAAGGACTGGCCTTTGCTTGAGCAGCATCCACAGGACAATTCTCAATGGAGTCAGATTTTTCCGTGCATGAAATCCCTGTAGATGCAGATTCTTTTGTACCTTTAATAACATCTATGTCATTTAATCCTATTTTACCTTCTGTGGATGCATTAGTGCATTTATGGCGCATCATTACAGTATTTGTTCTGTTAAGTCCTATATGATCATTTATTGAACCAGTATGTACAGGAGACCCATGTGTAGGAATATTACTCAGCACTTCATGCCGATTTGGTTCTGCTTCCGTAACGCCGAAATTATTTGTCATTCTTTCTATGTCACCTCTAATTAAAATTCTTTGGATACTTTTTCCATATTTTGATAACTGGTGATACATCTCGGACGATCGAATGTGGTCTTCTATTTCACTATCGGGTTTATTTCCCATGATTAATTCATGGTTTATTCGACAGAAATTTTAGTTTATGACAGGATCGTCATTGCTTGCACTATTGGTCTCATAGTTATGTCTTCTTTCTACCAGATTGTTAATTAATTTGAAAGTATGGTTTTGGATTTGTGGTTCCAATTGAACATCTTCAAATACATCCAGCGTCGGAACATTATACGTTGGCATGCAATTTATTGCTCCACTTACCGGGACGATGTCTGGCTTATTATTGGAGGAGATCGGGATGGAAGGTATATTCAGATTGTCTCCATCGAGTCCCAATTGGCGTACCATACTAGTCAGTCGATCGATTTTCGATGAGATTTCGCTGCTTTATCTCATCACCATGTTGCAGTCATTTGCACCCAGTTCGTTTCTACGAAATAGTGCTGGATTGTTCAGACCTCTGATGGCACATTCTTCTACATTATTCTGCTCAGAATTCATTGCCATCAACTGATTAGTTGCACCTCCTGTGGTGTAATCTTGACTTCAATAAGTTGGTTGGTCTTCTGCATAAGTCACTTGATTATATAAATAATTTTCATTAGAAGACTCTGGATTTATATGAACTAATTCGGTACCAACAGATGCCGTTTCATTAATTTGAACACAAGTACCACCTTGCTTCAAACTATCCGGTTCTGCTGCAACCGCTTGAACTACAGTGCTTCTACTCGCAACTCCCGGTATCCACCAGCCATTGAAACAGTAATGTCCTATTAAAGAGTCGTAAGTAGTAAAACAATCCAGACAAACCAACTCAGTCATTCTTTTGGTGCGACTTTCCTACAATTCGATACTAGCTGTAGAAAATTAAAATTATCTGATGCAGCAAGGTCTTCTTAACTTTTCTTTAATACAGTTCACTTCAATTCCTTACATAATCTTTAACTTCTGAATATTCCGGTAGTAGAGATTTTATTTCGAATCTGATCTTTATATCTACATTTATATTAGGTTACCACATTAACTTATATGCATTAACAGTGACGCGGTATCTTGGTTCGACAAATCATGGTGATTGATATCGAAATTTTTTCAGAAATAAACCTTACTATTACGACTTCACAATATTTTGCTAATCATAATTTTTTCTGTAGATAAATTATCGCCCTCTGTTTTGTCTTATAATTTTATAACTCTGTGTGAATAAATAACATAGCTTATTTGAAACATACGAGTAATAATTATGAACGTTTGAGGTTGCAGACATTCATATCTGTAATAAGTAGAAAATTGTTTCGTTGAGATTGGTGTTGAGAGTATTTCCTTTCCCCTACTTTCGAGTAAGCTGCAATATGGCACGATTTGTGTTTCGTAGAGAATGTAGATAACCGAATATTCATTTTAGACACTTTATTTTTAACGTATTAGCAAGATATTATTGTTAATTACCGATTAAGGAAGCTAAGATTGAGAATTATAATTGTAAAGGATGAAATTTTCTTTAGCATTAGATAGCTTTTCCTTGCAAATGTTCGGTCTGGATTCCTGTAAGAGTTTCAACTTAAAAATCGAAGATTTCTTCTTTAAGAGACGAATTCATTAAATATTGGACCTGTAATTATGTCTGTTGCTTGTTTTATCTGTGACGGTTCAAATGGCCGATCGTTAGTAAAGAAATTTGGAGAGCACATGTTGGCTGAGGACTCCGTCTCGTCATCTGAACACGCTACAAATGATTGAAATTTGATGTAACTTCATTAAGCAAAATTAACTTTTTGATTTAGCTACACGAAGAGCTTTTATTTTACTTACTCTTATTAGAGCTTAATTTACTTACGCAGTCATATATTTGCATAAAACGAATTGAATACATTTGCAATAATGAAAATTGCTGTTGCAAATTATGCATAAAACTAATTTAACAAATGTGTTATAATTATTGAAATCAGAAGACAATTACTAAGAAAAACAACCATACTCCTTTTGTAAGTTCTCTCCTTCCTGGAAAAGTGGGATAATTGGATGTTTTCTACAGTTTGAAAATTCAGTTTATATTATTATGAAATTTCTATAAATATATATTGTCTTTCCTACGCAGAAATTATAATTCCTAACACAGGTTAATCGGTAGGCAGATGATTGTACAACACACTGACCAGATAAAAACAGTGCTCCCATTTTTGCCCAAATTTTATTTATTTGTACATTAAAAAGTATCGAAATCTCACTCCTGATACGAAAGAACATCTTAAAGACTGTAACTCACAGCACTACATTTCCGAAACTGTACAATAGCAGCTTGTTATAAAATCAGCGAGAGTTCTCTCTCCTCGACAATGTCGTATACTTACACAATATAGCACCTTCCCTTCAGTTCTCTTTATAAGCGTATGCACTCATTAACCCTCTCACACCGAGCGAGGCGGTCTAAAAATTTCATCCTAACAGCGACGAAGGCCGTTCTGAGGCGGTTGGCTTCTTTTGAGGAGAGGTGAGGTTCTGAGATCACTTAGGAGATAAGCGAGGTAAGGGGTCCAATTATCCTCGCCAACCACAGCTCGTTTACCAGCGCCTTAAAGGAGGGTTGCAGCAGGGGGGGTTGGGTAAATGACCACCTAGTTTGGGAGAGTCCAATTCAAATTTTTCGGTTTCAAAGGGGCTAGAAGAAAAATGTCGCCTCTGGATTAAACAGTTAATGTACCGCAGGGTGTGTTGAGAGAGTTGGCAGAGCCTGCAAGTGGCATTGTTCCGCTTCCTCTGCTCTCGCAAAATATTTCGCAAGAACATGTCGCAATTTATGTTTCGGATTACAACAAAGGAAACAATATATACATTTTAGACGGTGGTCTAGTGGTACGGTCCTGGCTTCTAGGTTCGAACCGATTTCACCGAAGATCCGCATATATGCAGGCCAAATCATACGTAGGGTCCAAACGTCCTCCGCCTAGTGTGGTGCGGATGTTCGGAAAGGGGATACCAGCTTCGGTGTCATCCTCGCCATCTGACAGCTGTTCAAAATTAGGAGGTCAATATCAAAACATCCCTCGTGCTGTTTCCAAACGACACGGTAATATAACTAAAAAACCTTATATACTTCGTTGACAAGAAAGTAAAAATAAGAAAGTTCTGTAAAATATGATCGAAATGGATTATAACGGAGTATTTATCTTCATGTAAACACCTTATAGTCTGATACTCTAGTTATAAAGAAAAAGCGAGCGAAGAATCAGGATTGTTGAGAATTGTTTTCTATGACAAAAAAAGAATGAAATAAATATTTCTTGTCAAAAAAATAGTACTTTCAGTGTCCAACCACGAAAACTCTGATATCACCAGAATCCACACCAGATATACTAAATAGTTTTCAAAATGGATAATTACTGATTAGTAAGAACTTTTTCCGTCAAAATATTCGTCGTACAATAAAATTTCACTTTCTTCTATCATTGAAAGGAAATGGGGAGATATGTTTTTCTTGCTGAATTAAAGAACGAAACCTTTATTTAATTAATTATTTTTTCTTTATGTAAATAGTTTACGAATCCTAAATTATCACCATATATTCATGAGTTATTTTATTTTTAGTGAAATCCCATTTTGAAGCAATACGAGAAATATTTTGGGAGGTACTTCGAAATATTGTTCCGCGATCAGATGAAGATAACCACACCTCAGCTGGCACCTCTCTCTCCAAACTTCCCCAACAAGCCAGATGGTGGGTGTTTGACCATTATTTAGGATTTAACGTGCAAATGCCCCATACGCATAATCTTCAGTGTAAACGTCTGGTCCTTTACCACTATGCCATCATGACGCCCTATCTATTCAATTAAAAGGGATCCGAACAATATTTTAGTTTTTTCCTTTGTTTAGTTCCCTGATCTTTACTTTTTTTCAAATGTCTAGAAAATCATCAGTGAAATGAGGGGAAATTATTATTCTCTCAAATAATGATTTCAAATAAATATTTCAGTTATAAGTTAATAAACAAGCAAATGCCATCTTCCTCATACGGATATATCATTAGAGATATTTTAAATTCTATTGCAAAATAAAAGTATTCAAAACAGCGACCGATATATCATTTCCAAAGTTCTTTTATTCATTTCATCGATACATATATTATGCTAGTTATCTCTTTAAAGTTAAACAGACTAATCGCATTTTTCTTATATGCAACTGTCTTGAGAGTAATTTAAAAAAAATACTGCAAAATAAAGATAATGAAAACGATAATCAGTTATTTAATTTAAATCAACATTTGCACCTAGTTGCACTCAAAATCTGGAAGTCGCAAAAGCTTCCCGGACATAAATACAGCAAAATTCATGTATTTAAAACTGCTGACAAATGTACAAAAAATAAAATCAGGAATCATATTTTCATTTCGATGCCCACAATATGTTCAATTTATTCTCCTTAGTATTTCAGTAGTTTCTCAAAACTATTCTATACAGCAGAAATCTCGAAGAAATACTCGCAAATATAGAAATATTCAAATTCCAGTTCATTCCTGTGTTTCTCTTTAAAAATCGACGCGACTCCGCATAAGATTAAAGTAGCAAATCAAAAAATGTTTCGTTTCTTTCATTTTTTCTTAATTAAATCACAATATCATATTAAATGTCCAGTTATGAGAAAATTTGCTGGTCGACACTAGAAGTTAAATTCCTACTGCGAAAGTGAATGTTTATAATGTTGGTTACAATCATGATCGAGTATTCTAGCACATATGTCTGAGGAGACAATTTTCATTAACTGCACGTGACAGAAGATAAAGATATTTAGAGTATGGTTAATTATGATTGAAGTCAATCCTTGTTAAAAAATATTACAATTAATAAGTGATTCAAATGGATTACATTACAAAATGGATTAATTTTAATTAAATATATTATTTATCAATGATATATTCTGCAAGATATTGCTAGCCAGAAAAATATACGAACAATGAATGTAGGAAAATATATTTTCTTCAGTTGGAGCAAAACCAGCAATTTCAAAAATACCTAAATAATAAAATATATATTTCTCTTATTAAATAAAATACTGTTAAAATATATAAAAGAAAGATCTTAAACGACATCCTTAATGGTTACAATTTTATTCATCTTCAACTAAAAGACAACATTTGTTGACTTACTTAAAATATATATAACAATTCTTAGATAGAAAACATCAAAGAACTGAGTCGAATGTAATATAGTTAAGTGCTAAAAACGTTGTACTTATATTCGTCAAGTGTCCCAAAGGATTGTTTTTTAAAATGTTGATAAACAATGATTTGCAAAAGGTTTAAGTTAAAAATAAACATTCGGAGGAGATAAGGCATCTGTGGATTCTTTTTCGGCCTAGTAAAGCTTCTTCTTTTATTTAGGTTCATGAGTTTTAGTATGCCGCTTCAAGTTGCATTTTTTCGAGAAATACCTTCCGCAGAATTCACATTCATACGGTTTTTCTCCTGTATGGACGCGTTCATGTGTTTTCAAGTTAGACTTTCCTGTGAATGATTTTCCACATATCAGACATAAATACGGTTTTTCCCCTGTGTGGGAACGCATATGTGTCCTTAAATTCCCGTTATGTATGAATACTTTCCCACAAATATTGCAGATGAACGGTTTTTCATCCGAGTGGATGAATACGTGTGTTTTTAAAGCACTCTTTGTAGTAAATGGCTTTCCACAAAACTTGCATTCATACGGTTTTATATCTGCGTGGACACGCATATGACATTTTAAAGTACTTTCATGCATATATCCCCTTTGGCAAACTTTGCAGGTGAAAAGTTTCTGACCAAACGTCACTACAGAATACTTGTTGAGATTCCGCTCGGATGGAAATTCTGTCAAACGCAAAGACGAATTGCAAACATTTTGTTGCAAGCGGGAAGGACCGGCAAATGCAAGACCATCCGTTATCAGTTCAGATGCTCCTGGGTTCGAAATTATCATTGTTGATTCTTTTTGGCATCTCTGATCAATTCTGTCAGGAAAAGCGAATTCATTTTCAGAGGTTTCCGAGATGCATTCCGGCAGACTTTTTTCGACCTTTAATTTGTTCATTCTACCGTCATTATTTATTGAACCAGAATAATTCACAGTATTAACTGTAGGAATATCGCTTAGTTGATTTGGTACAGCTTCCCCAATGGCGAAATTATTAGTCGTATTGCCTAGGTGAACTGTCATCAGATTGTGTATTGTATTTTGTCCATATTTTTCGATCTGGTGGTTCATCTCGGACCTTTGAATCTCGTCTGATGTCATTTCGGTGTTCTGTGTTTCGTAAATCGGCGATAAAGACAAATTGCCTTCATTGATTCCGAATTGACTTCCAATATTAACCAGTGGGGAGACGTTCGTTGATATTTGGCTGCTGGGGAAACTCTGTCTCATCGTCATGATGTAATCAGTTGTACCTGGTTCATTGTTATTCATTGGTGATATACTATATAGACTT
>BGPR01026002.1:0-18184 GCA_013235015.1 Araneus ventricosus | reverse complement strand
ACCTAAAAATGAAATTGACGACCAAAAAAAAAAAAGGATAAAGGGACAGAATTGGTAAAAAAGGCCACAATCTACGTGTCCCCCTAATTGTTCCTGCCACACTCAACTATCTGGACTTTTCAGGTATCTGGAAATCGGCGTTTCCCGAGCATGCCGGTTAATTAAGCTTTTACTGTACTGGAAAGTATGAAAATTTATTTGCTGTACATTGCTAAGTGACACATTGGATGGCGAAAAGCCATGTTTTCTACCCTTGAACTTTTTGGCTCTCAACTGGGAATTTCAATGCTTTGGTGTGTGGTGCCCAACCAATTGATGCTTTCCCTCCCTGTTAAGATTTGCCTTTGCTCTCTTGATTTGTTTTTCTTCACTTTTTCTCATTTGCTGTTTTTTGGGTTTGGTTTTGCTTTCTGGGCTTGCCCAATCTGATTTTGTATGTATTAATTTTCTTTTGTTAGAAGCCAGTCATTGAAAAAATATATTTTGATAATTTTCTAAAATGTGATTCATATATTACATTAAAAAGTTGTTGGCTACTTAGAGTAAATTATTGAATCAAATAAACTGTTATATTTAATAAATAAAAGATAGCTGAATAGGGTCAGGTGGGGTAAAATAGGTAGAAAACACCCTACTTTTAGCTTTTCACTTAAAAAGTATTGTCAAAATATTACTTTTAAAAACCTTTTTTGTTTTTTCTATACATTGCACATCTTAAGAGTAAAATTAAGTAAGTGTCATAAGTAATTGGATTAATATTTGTTTGCTGGGAGATAGTTTTTAACCATAACCTATTTACCCCATGGAAGTAAATGGGTATACTGTGGGGTAAAATGGGTATACAAATGTGATACAGTAGCAAATGTTAAAAAAATAAAGTATTTGTTGCAGTTCAGCGATATAAAAACCGTAAAAGTCAGATTTAAAATATGTTTTTTATTAATTTATTTAAAAAGGCTCAAATAAAATAAGGTTTTCCCCCAACATATGATTCTGTATTATCTGTCCTCAAAAAAATTAATGACCTCTGTTATTAAATTGTGGCTCATTCAAAATTTTTATTATTTGATCATCTTCGATATAATCTGTGTCATCTACAGCCAGAAAAATGAAAGTTGCCCACCTTAAATTTTTTAAATATTTCATTTTATAGGTTTCTCCTTCAACAGCCATAATTTTGCCAATGAATTCTGGCTTGCTTTTTTCCCTCAAATATAATGCTTTTACCCAGGCACCTACGTTGGACTTAGTGTCACAGCTGTATGTTCAGTAATATCATTTCCAGATACTTCTGCAAGGAAATTACATTGCTATTTTCTCTTTCAATTTTTAGCCTTTCTATTACATCTTCACTTGTTAAAATTTCACCAGCACTTGTCTGCACCCATTTGTATTTTTGTTTTAAATTATTCATGTATGCAGTTTTGAAATTTGGAGCTTTGGTGATTGCTGACAATTTTGGGCATTTCAAATCTTTGTATGTTGAAGAAATTGTGCTTTGTGATCTACATTCTTTAGGTGGAGATAGACAGGTTCTGAGAACTTGTGGAGCAAACTTTCGTCATCTGCCAAAGAAAGCAATTTGTGTAGAATGGCTTTTAGGTTTTTAACTATACACTTCAGATTCCTCTGATAACCACATCTTGCCATAAATTTTAAAGATTAAACAATTATGCACTCCTCTTCATGAGAGAAAAGAAATAATTTTCTTGATCCTTTATGTGCAGGATTTTTTTAACTAGTATGATATTATGTTATTATGTTTAATTAATTTTCAATTTATCATAAATGAATTATTTATTTAAAGAAGGAAAATCATGCTGTATATGTACAAGATGCAGAATGTTAAGCCTAACCCATTTTACCCCATTTTCTAAATATGAGATTAAAAAAAGAATTTTTTTTTCCCTCTCTTATCTGTAAATTGAAGCAGCAGCAGAAATGTCAAAAAAATATATATATATATATATATATGCCATTGTAATAAGAATTCCTCAATAATCTGGTCCTGGCAGTGAAAGTTTGAACAAATAACATATAGCATAAATTTGTCCACTTCAGTTGAATTTGTTACCACTCACTTATAAAGAAACTGTGAAAAAAATATCAGTTGAGGAATGGAAGTCTTTGGAACAGCTAACTATAATATCCAACTCAAAAAACTACAAATACAATTAAAAAAATCTGTTGTTTTTAGAAACCATATATTTTGACTACCCATTTTACCCCGGTACCCATTTTACCCCACCTGACCCTATTCAAACTAATGGCTGCCACAAATCAAATAAAATATTTCTATAAAAGGTGAAATTTTAAAGCATCTAAAATCCAACATTACACTTCAAAAGATAGTGTCTGACACAATCAAGAAATATAGATAAAATCATCAGCTTTAGATATGCCAGTTCAATCTTCATCAGTTACTAATTTTAATCCTATATTGACAGAACAATTAAATGCTGCCACTTTTCACATATTACATTTGAACACTTTGCAACATTACAGAAACAATTTATAATGAATTTTAAGTAAAATATTAACATAGGAAATTTAAAAAATAGTATAAGGCCGCCGGCCGCGAGGGGCGATAAGTCATATGATTTGTGTCCTATATTAGAGATACTAGTATATAACTGTATATAGAGATGATCGTGTATATATATATATATATGTTATATATCCTATATAACAGGTAATCGTATGTGATTCAAAAAAGTTTAAAAATTCATAGATTTATAGAAGAAAATACATTGCTGAAAAAAATTTTATACTTCTTAAATTTAATGTTATAATATCTGCTTCATTCCATTTGTGATGTTTTAATCTGTTTTCCTGAAAGATTTATTTGGCATGTAATTTGAAATAAGATATAAATATCCATTAAAAATCAAATGGCATTCAAGCTAGGTAAAATGATTTCCTGCATTTTAAAATAGGTAAAACATGTTTCATGTGATAATTATTTTGGAAGTAATTTGGAGAAAATGTTTTAAAATTGCTTAAGTTCTCTAATTAAAAGAAATAAAATTTCAAAATTCTTTCTGAGTCATGCTGTCAATAGGAAATTGTGAATGTTGGATTAAGGTGCCTGCCATCCTCCCAACCATTACTATGGTGCTTTTCTCTACACTCTTCTTTCTACCTTACTTTTGAGTAGAATATGGAATTTTGCCACCTGCCCCCTGCTGCAAACTGGTCATGATGCTTTTAAAAATTTGTGAAAAACATACTTAAGCATTATGCCGTACACTTAAACTGACATCATTGGAAAAGTAATATTTAGCATTTTAAAATACTGTAAAAATTGTTCTCGTGCAAATACTCTTTCAGAAGTTACTAATTAATAGCTTCCCAAAAACATGAAATTTTCTCCTATGAAAATTTTATTAGAATTTTAAAAGAAGGGGGCCGCCCCCCCAATATAGCCACAAGGAACATCATCTATAAGCTCATAGGCATCCAGAGTATTTCTGTGTAAAATATGGAGATCCAGCATTTAGTTCTGTAGGAGTGCCAAGAGATTAAATTTTATTATTATTAGAAATTAACTCTACCAGATGATGTTTCTTTTCTTAACCCCTTAACTGCTGACGAAATCACAATTCGCTCCCCAATGCCACTTGATCCTACATGGTACAACTTTTTTGTTGTCCTTACCGTTGCATCTCTCTCCCATATTCGAGACATGGGTATATCCCAGGCAAATGGTTCTGAATCTCTTTCCCCCCCCTTCGATACCCCTTGATTAATCCTTTTTTAGTACCTCATACTTTCGTATCCCTCCCCCTCCAACCATCCCTAGCACAAAGCATCATATTCCGACGTTTCTGATCCTGAAGATGACGGAAAATAGTCATCTAAATCACTCTCATCACTGTCAGACATTTTCGTAAAAAGATCTTCTATTTCGCACAATAAACGAAAACGGAAGCAAAAGAAGAATAAAAAAAGCATGACCTACTCAAACAGAAACAGAAGCAAAAACTGCACAGCTATGACTTTCACCGTTTCAGAAACATCCCCTTTACCAATACCCTACCCCTCTTCTCTGAAATAAGAAAATCCGTTTCAAACATTGTCAAGGTCATTTTATGGCATTCCAAGGCCGTGGGAGCAATTTTCTGTATAGCAGCACAATGCAAAGGATCGTACTTCAGAAAGGTGTATATATACGCCGGCGGCAGTTAACGCATCGGTTGAGTGAGGCATATATATACGCCGGCGGCAGTTAAGCTGTTAAGTCAAGTGTTACATAATTCTGTACTAGCAGGAATTATGAATTTTTATAACATAGAGTTTTGTTCCTAAATCAATTTAGTCTTCAGGTCCTCAAAAAAAAATGGTCAGCAAAAGATGAGTATATTTATTATAGTTTTCAATTAATTTTATTTCTAGTTTGAATTTTCTGTTATTGTAATAATTAGTTGTAATGTTATAAATTATGCATGCTGACAAACAGATCAACACTCTAAATTTTGTCATTTAATTTGCAAATTCCAGAACTAGTGATTATTATGATATTAACATTATGCAGTCTGCAGAACTTGCAGCTTCCCAAACGCTTTAAAATAATTTTGAAGCTTACTATGAAATAAATCATGAAATTTTAAAATTAATCTATAGAGTGATGGTATTCTTAATTTACAGCTATTTTATTTTTCTTTACAGGGCAATAATTCCTATATCTTATTTTGGTAACTCATCTTCAGATGATTCATCTGATTCTGAAAGTGAATTATCTAAAAAGAAGCCAAATTCTGAAAAAGTATCTGAACTAAAAAAGAATAAAATCATTAAAAAGGTGGATTCAAGAAGTAAAACAAATGAAGGAGAGTCCAGTGAAATTATTGGCCCTTCTCTTCCTCCTGATTTCCAGTTTCCAGTAACTGAGTCTGCTGCAAATGAAACAGATTCACTGATGACAGTATCTCAAAATGAAGTTCATGAGTTTGTTAAAGTTGGTCCATCACTACCTCCTGAAACTCTGAATGATATAATAGAAAAACCTTCACAATCTGACTTGGATGAGTTTCCTGCTGAATCATCAACACATGAAACTTCTTGGGAAAATTCACTAAAGGTTACAGAGAAAAGGTGTGCAGAGTTGAATGAAAAAGCTGGTGATGCAAGCCCAGATTCCACTGAGAAAAAGGGAGAAAATTCTCTTATCCGTAATGCATATCAAGTTAGCAACAGTACTTATGTAAGCTTTTTTATTTATCTGTAAAAAGAAAATACATTTAATTATTTTTTATTGAAGTATATTATATAATTTATAAATTTATTTGTTAAATTACCTTTACATATTTATTAAATATCCTTATTGTTCCAAGTTGAAATATATTATTCAAGTTGGAAACAATTAAGTATAGTTATACATAATTATAAACATTGCTTACTAAAATTTAAAAAAATTTTAACTTAAAAGTCATATAATAATAGTAAAATTCTTGATATTGTAAATGTAAATAGATTCGATCTTTTCTGCAACATTCAAGCAGCCATCATTTTTAACTTATACATTTTTGGCATTCATTTAACATATTCAAAACTTAAGTGCTGAAAAAAAAAATTTAGCATACAATATTTTGTCCCTCTGCATACTTCTAAATTTGTTTGTGTCATTTCATATTCATTTAATAATCATTATCTCATTCTTTATATGTTATTTATATAAATAAAAATAATCAAATGTCCTGAAAAATTAAGTTGTTAATATGGAATAAAAGTATTTCATCAGAATTATTTTTATATTTTATTATTTATTAACTAAAAATCATAATTACTTTTATTAACTAAAAATCGTAATTATGTGATTCTGATGAAAAACTTCTTTATTTATAAAATATAATTTTTATGATGAAATTTTCACCAAACAAAAATTAATGTCAGAAGCTAAGATTTTTAATGTAGCATTTGCTTCTTGGTAGAAAGCCCCCCCCCCCCCCGCCCAAAAAATGGGATTATATATCTTTAAATTTCTATTGAATTTTTAAAGTTCACACTAGATTAAAATCTTTACCAGTATTTAATCCATTCATAGATTTATTATTTAGCTTCATTCAGTCATATTTTTACTAAATCATACTTTTGCATCTGTATTCATTCATTCATTCAACCAATAATTCCTTTTTTTTATTATTTTACTGATCAAGAATATCACAGAACTTTCTTTGATTGAATGCTAGCAAAATTGAATCTGTTTGCTAAATCGATTCTTTTGTACATTTTGCATTATAATTGAAAAGAAAAATCTTATAACGGGACCTAATTATCAGTCTAAAGTAATATGAAAAGATATGCTTTATTTTCCGTTTCATTTTAGTGATACTTTTCCCCCTATTAATCCATTTGTTAAACTGTGTTGTCCGCCCCCCCTCCCCCCCGAGAAGATAGAAAATGACAGTATTCTGAGCACTTCAGAATTTTGCTGTATGTCTTTGGAACTATTGAATTAAAATGGCCAAAATTTTCAACAGCGGTTTTTTAGTTAATGCTTTTTCGACAGGCATAAAATTTTTAATGTGTTTTTATTCAATAATTTTGAAGATATTAATTTAATAATCTACACTATTAAAATTTGAAAGTAAGCAAATGTATGTATCTGTGTATGTCCAGCTATCTTTTTCACGAACCACTGAACACAGAAATGTGCCGAAAGTACGAAAAGATGAGAAATAATCCAAGGAATCCATTTTGACCATTTTAATTCTGAAATTACAATTAGTTAAAAAGATATGAATTAAAAACGTCAAAATGAATGAATATACCGTGTTGCCCTCTTATCGTGCAGAGACAGTTTTTTTTTTTTTCTCCCCCTATTATTAATCTTTCAAATCTGCTGTTCTTGCATTTTTTATTTATTTATTTAACGGAAGCTGGTTTATATAAAAGGTTTTATTTTTTAGCGAGCTTCTGTGTTTTGATTTATAAACATCATAAAAAAGTTGTTTTCTTGCATTTTTCTTTCTTTTTTTTTTTTTTTTTGTCAATAACTTCTGCAAGAGTTGATGGACGAAAAACAGTTATTTCATTTTAAAGTGCAAAAAATTATCTTTCCAGTGATATGAGAGCATTGTATGACATTTTATCTAATTTTTTTAACTTATATATTTTTAAAATCATTTTGATCTCATCATCAAGGGTATAGATTGACCTAGAGTATAAGGGGGGGGGGGGTTTTTTTTTTGGTTTGGTTGTATGTCATTAGTGCACGACTTTTAGTTTTTACTTAAGCCAGGAAGATAAATGTGGTATGTATATTTTTTTGTTCATTGTATTCAGTGGATTAGATATTCTGTTCTTCCAAATTGTTTTAATCTTACAGTCATTGTACTCAGTGTTCATCATTTACTATTCTTTGACGGATTTAAAAATTTCGGTGATTGTGCATTGCCTGAGAAATTTGAAGTAAAAAAAAAAAAAATTGGGAATGATAAATTTTTCCTCTTATTTGTTTCATAAATAACAGTTTTTTAGGTTCAAATTATCCGAGATAGCTCAAGCAATACCATTGTTATCAGTGTGTGAAATTTGGAAGTTCTTACTTTAAAATTCACCCTTAAAAAATTAAAAACTTCACAGAGCCCTCCGTACTCTAGGAGCCCTAAAATTTCTCCTTATTTGTTTGTTGTGCATGTGTCATGTGACCTCACTTCTTTCCGTCAGGGAATGATACATTATTCGAGATAGCCATGCAATCCCGGACCACGCAGCTAGTTGAAATTATTATATACTACTTTAAATTTAAAAAATATGTGCATTTTTTTTAATTATGTTATGTTACAGTTTATTGTAAAGCAAGAATTATTTTCATTGATCCGTTATATCTGTAGATTGTTAAAAAACACTAACCGTCATTTAACATTAAGGTGCCTAAATTTTAGCTCCTCATAATTCATCATCCACTTCTCGATAGCAAAGTTTTGTATATGTTCGAGCTAATTTAATCTGGTGAATTTGAATTTGCATTCCAAATTTGTTGTTGCCATTTGAAAAAATCGAATTAGTATGAATTCTGATATGAAGACAATTCTTTGCATAAATAAAAATTACATACATTCTAAGAGACCATTTTTCTAGGATGACTAAAGTTTTGATTTTAATGCGAGATAATTAACCACTGAGAAATATGCAGTGTTCAAATTCTTTTTTGACAGACTGCACAAATTCAGTGTGGAAGTTATTAAAACAAAAAATTGTAATTTAATTTATTGGCTAAATTATTTATCAGATGTAATCTTTCAGTAATCCATTTTGTATCCTTTCTGAGCTCTGCTTTTATTATTTATGAAACTAATATTCTAACTAAATCTCTCTCATTACATTTTGATTTAAGAGGAACACTTGAAAGAAATTTCTTTCTTTTAATATATATGTAATATTCATATTTTTAATTCAGGGTTTTCGGCCAGTGGTTGAATATGACAGCTTTACTGATGAGGATGAAGAAATTTGTGTTGCCAATATATCATCATCAAAAACAAATACAGATGAAAAAAATTATGAAGTTAAGTCTTCCAGCCAGCAAGAACAGGAGAACACGACTGAAAGTTCAACTTCAACGAAGATGCTTGTTGAAACTGAAAGTAAAATAAGTAGCTTCAAGAGGAAAGCTTCTGAAGTCTTAATAGAAAGTACAAAAAAAGAGGAGTTAATTAAGAAACCCAAAAGGAATGATGTGAATATTGATAGCTTATTTGCATCACATTCTTCCTATGGAAAATATGGCTTTGGGTTTGGATGGCAAAAACAGTTAGATGAGCAAAATGAAGAGTTATGTTCAACAAGTAATCAGGATTACAAAACACACAAACATCAGAGTGAATTTAAAACTGTTAGTTTTGTGAAATCTGAGGATATTCTTGATTTGAGGGCATTAAATGATGAAATTGTTTGTGATGAAACAAATCATGCTTTACCAGATGGATCTGTGCAGACAAATACTGAATGTGACCAATCTAATGCCTTGGAACAGAATGAAAAACCTCTTCTGAATAATGAAGAATTAGTGGAGAATGCTGAAGCTAATGAAAATATAAAGATTTCTAGTGATTATGATGTAGGTTCTTCGAGTATGATTAGTATAAAAGATAAAATTGACTGTTCTATTTTAAGCAGGAAGAAAAAAAATGGTAAATTCCTTTTTAATGCTGCATCCACATCTCTAAAAGTAGAAGATGATTTAGATGAAATTGACAAGGCTTTGTGTGAAGCTTTAGATGCCAAGGTAAATATGCTAAATGTTTCCCCCTTTTTTGTTATGAAAATTCTTGTTTTCCTGAAATGCATCTTATTTGAGAACAGATTTTTTCGTTACATTTTGTTCAGCATTACTTTAATAGATGAATGTATTATGCTTTTAAATAGGTCAGCGTTATTCTTATAAGTTAAATCTTGCATGCACATTTCAATAATACATATTATTAGAGTAATTATTTTTACAAAGATTATAAACATAGTATGATTAAAAAGTAGTAATACTTATGCTAGAAAAATGTTCTCAACAGAATTTCATTTATCTACAGAACATAAATTCATTTGTTATCTATAACGTAAGTAAGTTTTAAACTGCTAAAAATCTTTGTTTGCCTCAATTGATGCTTTAAAAGTGTCATATTTGGTTTATGTCTTTGGAAGTACTGAACATTTGATACAGATAATGTTGCTAGGCCATAGTATAGGATTTCATTCATATTATAATTTCTGTTTTGAGAAGTTTTATTCATCTTAAGTTTCTGAAACTTACTTCAACAGCTAATTGTGGCATTTCTTAGGAGTCTTGTTGCTTATTGTATTCCCATTCTCTGAAATGAATAAATTGACTGACAGTTGATTGTGTTTCTTATTGCTCTTTATTCCTGCATTCAGATGTTTACTACATCTGAATCAGAAGGTATCAGTTTGTATTGTATTCATTGAGTGGTGAAAAATTAAATGCAATGCTTCACAAAAATTATTAGTGAATTTTTCATCTTGATTTTCCATACCTGTTTTCCATTGAATGAAATTTTAAGAATCTGTATATATATATTAAAGCGAAAATCACTCACTGACATATCACAGAATCTTCCAAACCACTAGGACTAGAAACTTGAAATTTGCCAGATGTTTGCTTCTTGGGTAATAGATACTCACTAAGATAGGATTTTCTAAAATTTTTATTTTAATTAATTTAAAATTACCCTAAATTTTAACTTTTCCCCACAATTTGTTCAGACCATATTATCGCACAAAAACCATTTTAACTTTATCTTAAAGTTCAAGAAATGATCTTTCCAATGACAGTAATTTCATTTCCATGTAACATTCTATTTAATGTCGATAAATTTTTCAAAATATTTTCAAACACAATTTCTAACAATGCATTTATTGTTCTCCCATTTGCATGAATTTCTTCTTTCTTTTCTATTATTCTTTTACTAATACGTTCTAATTGTTTTGTATTTAATTTATATCTGTATTCTGCATATTGATTAACTGGAATAATGTCTTTTTTTTTTTTTTTTTTTTTAAATTTTGTTTTAAAAATTTTTTTTAAATTAAAATTTTTTTTTGGGTTTTTTTTAAATTGAATAATTTTTTTTTTTTTTTTTTTTTTTGTAAATTATGGTTCTCAAAATCCTCCTAGCCTAGACATTGAATGTCGGATATTCTAACTTAGTCTAATAACTAAGTTAACTAAATCTATAGTTATAGATGTAGAAATTGTGATTAATGCATTATAGATTCCTTGCAGAATAGTAAAAATATCTGCTGATGGCGCATGTCACTTCTCCTGCCTGACCTACCTGCTGTACGATGACTCTTCAATGATTAAAATTCAAACTGACGTTGTGAGTCATGTGTCCAACAACTGGAAAAGGTTCAATTGCTTTACTCAGCAGCGGTCTGGGATTTCTTATGGTACTAAACATCAGTACCTCACCAAAATGTCAAGGCTTGAATTTTTTACTAAGCTTTAATTATAGCTTTTAATTAAGCTATGCTTCCATGTTTATTACAATATTTTATATATAAGTATTTTTTACATTTAAACTATTAGACGTGGAAGTATTTATATTCAGAGCAACAAAGTACCAATAATGAGTTACTATGCAGACGAAGTCATGGGCATCAGCTAGTACTTACTAAAGGAATTTTATTGTTCTGCAGATAAGGCAACCGGTGTTACTTTTCCACTCCATAATTTTATCCTGAATGACAAATATAGCCTGTTTTGGCATCATATTATAGAAAATTTTACTTCCCCTCAATGCCTCTTGGAACACTAGTGTATATGCAACAACTAAAATGGTAATCTCTACTAAATTACTGAGTGGAGATGTTTGAAAATTTCATCATTCATCTGTGAAATCAGTTCATATGACTTACTTGTCTTTACAGTTTGATCTGGAATGTAATGGATTATTTCATGTGTTATGCATATGTTCATGTGCAATATGATTATTTCATTCATTTTTTCCTTATCTAAGATATTTAAACTGTTTTGTGTAGGTGAGCCAAGTTTGATAGAGTTGGGCTTATATAATGTTTAGCTGTGCTAAAAAATGTCTCTCATAAGAATTTCATTGTCTGTATCTGCTCAACCCCTTTTTTTTAAGATACATATTACGAACATATTGTTCACTCATCATTTTCAGTGCACATTCTTTTGTGATTTTGGGCATTATGTTATGTTGTAACACTTGCTACCAACATAAATAAGTTTGAGAATTTGACTATTTTAGCTGAGATGTTAAGCCACATCTGGCTATCATGTACACCAGTGATCACACATCTTTGCTGCTAAAACGCTTATAACTAAATTGCACTGGTTGAAATTCTGTAGAGTTTTCAACTATGTTCCACTGCATTTTTTCTAGTTTTGAAATATACATGATATGCTTACATAAGTACATGTTAAGCATGTGGAATTAGTGTGAAATTTTTGCACAAAATTTCGTTGACTTACAACAAATATTATTTTAAAGGCTTTCATTAAAAATACTTTTTAATTGAGCTGTTCTTTTCATATCTTGAAAATGTGTATTTGCTCTTAAAATGAATTGGCATCATATTAATTTTTTTCAATATCTACCTTCTTATGTATTTAGAAGTCAGCAAAAAATTTGTCACTGAAGTCTTCATCTCCAGTTTCTGATGTTTCAAATACTCCTAAAAATATGCTAGAATCTACGTCTACTATATCTGGAGGAAAATTCAAAGAGGCAGGTACGGTAAAGGTTTAAATTTGATATATCTTGTCTAAAATTATGCTTTTATTAAAGTGAAAATTACATTGCTTTGCACTTGTATCTTATGAGTATGCACAAATATTTAAGTGTATTTAACTTTATTTTGTATCTATAATTGGAAATACTATTTTTTATCATATATTATTTCTTTTAACATGTGGTTTTTAAATTTTGATGTTTCACATATGCCTTGAAAATGTAAAAATAATTTGGCATGCTTCTTGTATAAGTTGAAAATATCAGAACTAGCAAAACAATAAGAATGAGTAAAAACCATATGCATGTAATAACTGCTTTTTATCCATGCCTATCAAATTACAATTACTTTAACTTCCACTTTTTCAACTTGATCGGATTTTCTTATAAGTATTGCATGCCTCTTAAAATTACAAAGTCAGCAATTTCTTATTAAGGTGCATTCCTAATTTCCGTTATTCCCCATTTCAAAGCTATAAATGTCTAGCTGCTTATATGGCAATGTCTTTCTATGATTTTACATTTTGTGATAAAACACACAAACTTTGGGTGCAACTTTCTCAAAATGGTCATGAGATTTTACAAATTATTTCAAGACAGCAATAAATGTTTTATGATATTTCGAAATGACTGTAGTCTCCATTTAAAATGTCTACATCAAGTAATTATAATATGTATAATAAATGAATTTTGTGATTAAAAAATATTTCAGTTTATATGAAAAAAATGTGCATAATTAAAAAGATTCAGTAAAATTTCTGGTTACAAATACCTATTGCAAATTCGGAGTAATCATAGTGTATCCTTGAAATCTCTTTTTTGCATGCACACAAGTGGAAGGTACATCACAGTTTCAGAAATACTATTTAACCCTTAGAGGTGTGGCTATTTACCCATAACAATGCGGCACGGGTGGCACACTAATTATGCTACCTTGCTTTTTATTGATTATGCTTCTTTACACCCAAGTACCTTAGTTTTCCACAGTGAATACTATAACGTAGGTTCCCAAAGGTTTAATTTTGACATCCTTTTGCTCCCTAAGAGAGAAAAAAATGCCATCATTTCAACCCTGGTCGTTTCACTCATTTTGCTTATTGCTGGTCTATTTCTCCTTATGTATAAATTTGTATACTTCATGAATGAATCATTCACGTATATATGTTGGCAATCTTCAAGATGTCTATTGGATAATTACATGGTTCGTACGCTTTTAAAAAACCTTGAAAAACAAAAAAATATGTTTAAAGTCCTTGAATTTTAGGATTTGTTCATAAAATTTAGAATTTTATGATTTCTTCAAAAAATTAAGGAGAGTCGGAAAAAATTCCTATCGAAATTTATTTTCCCTGCCATCCATTTTACGTTCGTTAAAACCACCTTCTCCCCCGTTCAATAATGGATAGTCTTTCATCAGCCGGTCACATGGTCTTTTTCTCCTTTCTTAATGTAGTGTGCTTATCTCTGCTTAGGGTACGTCTTGTAGTGTGGTGGGTGAAAGTGTATTCCCATAATTTGATTCTGTTTTCGCTGTTTCACGTTCCTTGTGTTTTTGTTTTCATTTATGATTTAAAATTATGTGTAGATAATGGCAGGTAATTGCATCTTTAATAATGCATGGCTGGAAATGCCTGCATACAAAATGTGGTTGCAAAGAACCGTGTCAGATGTCCATTCTGCACGATGTGTTATAAAAATTTTAGTGTTGCATCGATGGGCGAAAGCGCTGTGAAAAGCCATGCGAAGAGCCAAAAGTACATAGATTTACAGTCAACAAGAAAAACCTTAATGAACTTGGTTGGAAGTTATTTTAATGATAAAAATACTCCATAAAGCAAACATCAACCACAGCACTCACCATCGTTATCTGCCGCATCTTCAACTTCGAATATTGACAATATTGAATCTCATGTAGTTAAAAACGATGTTTTAGATGTTGAAATTTTGTGGACTTTAAAGACTGTAAAAAATCACGGCTCTTATAAAGTGAATGAGGACATTGAAAAAATGTTGCATCGCATGTTCCCCGATAGTGCCATTGCATCAAAAATTTTGTGCACAGAAAAAAAAACTGCATATTATGCAGCATTTGGCATCACACCTTATTTGGAAAATCTCTTGCAAGAAAATTTAAACAAAAAGAATTTTTTGTTGCTATTTGATGAAAGTCTCAATATCATGAGACAAGAAAAACAAATGGACATTCATGTCTGGTATTGGCAGCAGAACAGAATTAGTACCATATATTTTAATTCTGTATTTTTGGGGCATAGCAGGTCATCTGACATATTTGAAGAGTTCTTATCTGCCATAGCAAAATTGAAATTTTTCAAAACCATACAAATATCGATGTATGGGCCCAATATTTATTGGAAGTTTTATAGCATGCTACAAGATTATTATTGAAAGAAATTTGGAAAAAACTTGCTTAATATTGGTAGCTGTGGTCTCCATATCATGCACAATGCCTTCAAGGTGGGTGTATTGCAAGCACATGGGGAATTGTGGATTTTTTAACTGCATTGTATTTTTTGTTTAAAAATTCACCTGCTCGCAGAGATGATTTCCTGAAAGAATCAGAAGGAGCATTACCAAAAACATTTATACAGCATAGGTGGCTTGAAAATGTGCCAGCTAGTGAATCTGCTATAAATCTTCTCCCGGCATTAAAAAGTACATTGTTTCTGTTGATAAGGGAGAGCATAACCAACCCAATTGCAAGTCATTGCCTGTGTTAAAACTCACATGAGTGACAATCTGCTTTCTGTGAAGTTGAAAGTTTTCCTCTCCATAGCAAAAATTTTGTTGCCTTTTTTAACAAAATATCAGACTGACAAACAAATGCTATTCTTTTCTGCCAGATTTGAAAAAAATTGTAAACCTTCTACTGCAGTGTTTTGTATTATCCAAGAATTTAAACACTGCAAATACTTCGCAAAAGCTTTTATGTTTGGATATTAATAATCCCAAAATTCACAAACCAATTGAAAATATTGATCTAGGTTTTTCTGCAGAAAAAGAAGTCCAGTCCTTGCACGTTTCAAAAAAAAATTCTGACCATCAAATTTTTGATTTAAGAATGGATTGCAAGAAGTTCCTGATAAAGTTAACAATGAAGCTGCTTGAAAAATCTCCACTGTGGTACAGTATTGTAAGGAATTTATCCTGTTTAGATCCTAGGAAAATGACCGATAAAAAGAAATGTTTAAATAAAATGAACCATATCTTAAATTCAATGATTGAAGCAAAACATGTTGATGAAAATGCATGTGATGAGATTTTAATGGAATTCGATGACTAATTAGATAATGTGGCTTTGAAACATTCAGATTTTTCCGAATTTTCTCCAGAAAACTCAAGAGTTGATGAATTTTTCTATGAGACAATGAACACCAGTAAATATAGAAAATTGTGGAAAGTGGTTGATATGTTGTTACTACTCATCTATGGGCAAGTGACTGTTGAAAAGGGATTTACTATTGACAAGAAAGTAGAAGTTGAGAATATGAAGGAGCTTTCATATGTTTCTCAGAGACTGATATGTGATTACATCAATTCAACAGGTGTCAGTATACATAATATTAAAATAACAAACATAATGTGTCTAATGCTAGGCAAAAATATATGAAATACTTAGAGGATCAGAAACTGCTGTCATCTCAGAACAAGAAAAGAAAAAGCATAACTTCTGATGAAATACAAGAACTGAGAAACAAAAAAAGATGCTTGGAAAAAGATATCAAGGCTTTGATAAGGTCTGCAGATGAATTTGCAGAAAAAGCTGAGGAAAATAATGTGACTTCAATTTGCAAATCTAATAGTTTAAGGAGATCTGCTAAAGCAAAAGAAGAGAAATCACTTGAAATCACTAATGCAATAGAAGATTTAGAAAAGAAAATTGGCTAAATGACTTCACTTTTTTTATTAAACATTTTCATATTTTGACTTTTAACCGTTCATGCTGTCAGTAATTTGTGTTAAGCGTGTTCGCGTTAACAAGGTTCAACTGTATTAAGAAATAAGTAACTTAATTTCAAAATGCTTGTTCATTTTAAAGTTAAATGATATTTAAAAATTCTCTAACCAATCAAGTGTCTGTTGAATTCAAATTATGCTTTACAGTTCTTTAAATGAAGTAATAAGAATTCTTTTAAATAGACAGGAAATGTTATGTTTTCTTGTGTATTGAATGAAGCTTATTCTATAGCCATCATTGTAACTTGCTGTGTGCTGCATTATGTGCATGTTTTGACATTCCTTGAAAAGTGCTTGAAATTTTTTTGTTCTTAAAGTGTGCGAACCATGAATTATTTGTTAGAAGAATTCATCATACACATAATCGCAGTTTTTGGAAAACGGTGAAAGTTTTCCAAAAATATTTTTACGAGGGCTCTTCAAAAATTTACTTTTCAGTGGGGATTTTTTTTTCATTTGTGAATCACCAAAACTTCCTTGATTTTGTGACCTTACACAGTCTTTGTTTTATAAATGGTTTTCATAATACAATTGGATTCGTTAGCATTTGAATCGTCATCTGAAAAATCCTCAATGTCTTGAAGGTCATTGACTGTGTTTTCAGAGTTTGATAGATAATTTTCTCCGAAAGGAGAATAATTTTCTCCTTTCAGTATGGAGAGTTAATTTCTCTGCTTAGACTTGAAACTTATATCTAGGTGGAGGTTAAATATCAGTGAATTATTTTTATTTATTTCAACTGTTTAAAATTTTAATCAATCATGTATTGATAGCTACTTTTGATTATTGTCTCTTTAGAAGGTCAAAAATAAATTAATTATGATTTAAAAATTTAGTTTTTATTCTGCTTGAATCATTGTTCATTGTGATTGAATTAATAAAGTGGCAAGGCTTGATCTTAAAGCTATATTATAAAGATTTATAAAAGATCTGTTCCAAAAGGCATAAAATAGTTATTAATTGTAAATTTTGTTCAATTGAGATTGACTTATGGAAATTCAAGATGAATTAGATACGATTTTTGATTTTATCTCAGTATGTTTCAAGTTTTCAGTTAAGATTCTATTGTTATTCATTATTGCTTCTACACTGTCTCTTGTCCTATTGACATCAAATATTTAAAAAAAATCATGGTCATTTTTTTGAAATTTTTTATAACTTATTTTTATTATTATTATTTTTTATATTATTTTAATTTGTAGTTTGATTCCTGTAAAATCAGAACAACTGAAATATCAAATGTATAGACACGTTTTACAATTTTTCGAGTGAAAAATTCAGTTATGTACAATTTCTACAATATGTAATTTTATGGTCTTTGAATTTTCTGTAAAAGGTCCTTGAATTTTCTTAAAAAGTCCTTGAATTTTTTCTTCAATAAGAGTGGGAACCCTGAAAAAATTCATACGCATTTAATTTTTTAAGCTTTCTTTAAAAAATTTTCAAGAGTGACTGGGTTCCCCTCCCCCTCCTAAGAATTTGTTAGATAAATTGGTCATATGAGTAATGCTCATCAAAAGATGCAGTACTGTTTTAGATTGATCTTCTTAACATGTTCACTGCCTCCCACACAAACAAAGTTATTGCCCGAGATTTTTGTTTAACATTATGTGGAAAGATACCCGTGACCCAGGGGTGATGTTCATGACACAGAATGAAAATTTTTTTAGACCTACCTGTGAGGCTCGTGGCAGTGAACATGTTAAAATACGAAGGGATTGAAGAGTTTCTTGGGATGATGGTGGTTTCTCTTTTGATCTCTTTTCATCATCCTCATGTTCTGTGGCGTCACTCCTTTGCTACTGATCACTACAAGTGAATTATTGATCACTAGAACTGGTGGATTTTCTAAGTGTTTAGATACTGGAGATCTGTTCTACGCTATTTTGATCAGTACAGCCGATTGATTGTTACATCCGTAATGACTATAAGCAGCGACTACTATATTACTTTTAGGTAATAGAAAGAATATGCAGAAGGAACAGAAATGAATTACA
>BGPR01026001.1:0-15485 GCA_013235015.1 Araneus ventricosus | reverse complement strand
TGTGAGCGTCAGCAACCTCATAAGCTGTAGTGTTATCTTTTTCCATTCCCAGGATGGCCTTGTTAAACAGTGCAAGCTGTCCGTGGACAAACCACAAGTAGAGCTCGCCCGTTGAATCAGTAAACAAGTTTTTTATTGTTGATGGGGACATTTCTTGGTCTGAAAAAAACGCCTTCAGACCTTCAAAAATCTGTAAAATTCTTTCCAGCGCGGGCATCATTGATAGAAACCTGGTGTTCCCGTGTTGAATGAGTTTACGGTACTGTATCTAAGCATATTCACAAAATTCTTTTACTGTAGTTACGCGGACTGTGTATATGTGGAAGTATTTATAAATCTTCACCAGTAAGCCTCAATATCGATTGAGAGACTATCTACTGTAGTTTGCACACAGTTGTGCACAATGTGTGCTCCACATCCGATTCCATTGATTTCCCGTCCTAGGCTATTCTTGAGTCGATGGAAAACATTTTTTTGCCCTGCTCTTTTCACACCACCGAAGTTAGTGTTGCAATTATCTCCACAAAAACCAACTACTTTGTTGTTCAAATCGTTTCGGAACAGGACGGAGCATAAGTGATTTGTAAGAATTTCAGATGTTTCACCCGCGACAGATTTGAAATCTAACAGCTTTACTTGCACACCTGAATCAAGATTAAAGTAGAGAACAACAATTGGTAAAAGTTTTATATCCTATCTGTTCGATGCATCCATACTTACAGATACGAAGTTTGACTTGGCCAAGTCTTCTTTAAGCTCTTCTTGAGCTAAAGGAGCTATGACATTTAAAACTATTGCCTCACACTTAGTTTTTCCGAGTGAGAATATAGGTTAAAAAAACTTAGAAATTAGTTTTGATGAAAAAGAATTCGAATTGAAACTCAGGCTATGGTTTGCTGTGTGGTAAGCAAAGGTCACCTCTTTCGCTGCTAAGTCTAAGTTTTTGTGATTAGAACTCGCAGTCTTAAAAAAACTGGTCAGTTTTGATGAGCTAGCAGCACATGCTAAACTCTTTTTGTGTTTACTCGACTGAAAATGATCTTTTATATCGGATCGAACACCGTGAGCAACCGAAAACTCAAAATTACAATGTGAACATTTAACTCTATCATCTTGATCACCAGTACCAGTACATACCTTCTTCAAAAAAGCGAATTCATTCTGTAAATCCTCGGTGAATTTACACGACCGTTTTGGCATTTTAACAGAGAACGCATAAACTTTAACTTAAAACATAAATAAAACAGCGCTAGCTCACTAACACAACAGGCACCGCCGACAAGGACTGCAAGCGGCTAGCGCCGAAGTGGGTGTAGCGTGCAGCGAAATCTCTTCTGGCGCTAAAGCTACACCCCTTAGTGCCCGATATTGGACGCGCCCAGAGAGCCTCTCGCATCGCGCAAGGTCACGATTGGCAAGACAAGACGATACGATGACAGTATTATTTATTAGCAGACCATCAATCTTCTATAGTTTTCACTTTTCATACAGTACAGTGAAATAAATGACAAAGTAATTATCCTAAATAATCCTTCACAGTTAATTATTTTTAGACTTTTTGGCCATCTATAATCAATTTTAATTTTTGTCTGAAAACCGGGACGTCTGGCAAGCCTACCTATAACTATCATTATGACGGAGCAGCACCGAAAAGATCTTTTGGCAGAAACGCCGTCAAGGCGTTATATGCAGGAGGACCTCCAGAACAGTGTTCTCATTGGACAGCTACCCGACAGACGGGCGGGAGGTTGTACGAGTAGGTTTGGTGAATGTGGAGGGCATCGCGTTTACGATAGTTTTGTGAAACCAAAAATAAAATCTTAGACTACAACACTGTGAACAGCGGGTCGATAAACGCCACCTACAGAACGCGACAGTAACGATAGAAAACTTCAAAAAATTCTTATGCAATTACATTCACCAGGACCCAGTCTTAGCACGCCCTAAACAACGATCTGGCTGCCTTCGGTTCGATTCACACCACCACTCGCAATTCGCTGCGCCGAGATGCAAGAAATCTTCAACGGCCTGTACCCGCCATTCTCAACATGCAAATATCATCCAAGGAGGGCAGCATTTATAGACAATTCTCAGTCGAATATCCATGGATGTTCAACCCCCCGGCTTTATCGCCACCTTGTGGCATTTCGAATAATCACGAGACGGTACAACACCGACCGAGACCCTTCATAAAAAAGACGTTCGTCAAGGAGTCGCGTTCGGAGGGACTTCCAGTGCAGTGTGTATTCATTACACTGCGAGATAAATTACACGACTGATGGTGTGGAGGTCGTCCGCGTAGGTTTGGTGAATGTGGACAGCCTCGTTGTACATCATGGACTTGTGAAACCAAAAAATACAATCTTAGACTACAATACCATGTACAGCGGGGTTGACGAAAGCCACCTATAGAACGTGACCTTCACGATAGAGGACGTGAAAAATCTTCGGCGGTTACATTCACGAAGACACAATCTTGGTAGGGCATCCCTTAAATAATTATTTGGCAGCTCTGTGATTCACAATATAATTGTCGAAATGTTGCACCCAGATACAATGATCTCATCAAAAAAAGATGTCTAAAAACCCTGCTATTTGATCATCTTGACGTGTAAATTTAATAAGACCCATCCGGGCACGACTGTAGTGATGCGAGAGTGCGTCTCCAACCGATTCCCCCGAAAATCACACCATCTGTGTCCAGACCTTTCGTTCCTGATCAGACCCTCCAACAACCTGTTGCTAAATGTAAAGTTTCTACAAACAAGAGCTCCGGCAGCCTCCGATTTCGACTATAAGCGGTTACCGTTAACTCTGCTGCTGGAATTGTATCAAAAAGACCTCCAGGACAGTATTTTTCATTGGACTGCGAAAAGTGATATGACAGACAGGTTGAAGACCATCCGAGTAGATTTGTCAGTGCGAACGGCCTCATTGTATACAATGCAATTTTTGATTGCATCACCACGTCTTGAGGGGTCGAGAATCACCACCTACAGAAAGCGACAAGATAATGGAGTAGAAATGGTTGATGCTGAAATTATTACAGTAGAAGATGGTCCACCGAAGAGACCAGTTCCAGTTATTGCTGCAAGTATTTCGGCTGTTAAGGAAAACGCTCTGAGAATCCTGAAGGAGAGGGAGGCAACCCTTTCTGAAGGAGGAGCTAGTAAAATGGGAGTGGAGTCGGAAGAAGATGGATCCTTTTCGGGTGAAAAAGAGGAAATTCCATCTGTTCCTGCTTTGAAACAAGAAGCAGACTCTAATAGTGAAGAAGAAACTGGGTTCTTGGGTAGTGATCAAATAGATGTAAAACCCTCTGGTACTCGTGGCTGGTATTCTAAAAATCCATTTTCTTTAAAAAAAATATAAATAACTTCTACAAAAATCATTATATTTTTCATGTAATAAAATTAATGTTTTTGCACATGCTGATTTTCTTGTTGATCTTTCTACTTAAAACAAAAAAAAAAGGCAACCGAGTTGCGTAGAATAAATTGGTTCTTAGAATTGATATTATAGCTGGTATTCTAATAAACATTAAAAAACAGCTCGTAAATAAGTTCTAGAATAATAACTATATTTCTATATAATAAAATGCGTGTTGCCCTCTCTTTGTATTTGTTGATATCCTTAGCTGCTATTATGTGTGAGAATCGAGAACTTGTGTTCTCTAAATATATAAACTTAAAAAGATGCAACATTGATATTCAGTAAACTTTAGGCTCGACTTCAGAACACGGTGCGGTCGCCAAAATTGATTTTTTGCGATTTTTTGCCAATTCTATTATTCATGGCTGTTGATCTGAATCAGCAGTTTGGCGAGTTTTGGGATGGTTGGCGTGAAGTTGCGGTGTTTGGCGAGAGACCGCACTGTTCTTAACCCTTTGAACGACCAAAATATTTCAGCTGAATGCTTTGAAAACGGCTCCTCTGTAGCTAAATGGTGAACGCAAATTGCAGGAAGAATAACTCACGGACGATGTGAAAACCGGCAGAGTATGTTTTCCTTCCCCCTGTGCCTATTGTACCGGATAACAGCAGGGTATCATCTTCCCCACTGCCCCGTCGGATACCATTGGGGTAGGGCCATTCAACGTCTGAGCCTGTTTTAGTATAGTCATCGGAGAGCGACTTTCTACGTTCCAGCCGGTTGAAGGGTTAAGTCTTTCCCAACTTTATTTAATGGTGCTTAAAGATATTGAATGTTACATTAATTTTACAATTAAGATATACGAGGAAAATCTTGCAACACCGACTAAAACCCTTAAAAAAAACAGCGTAATGGTGTCGCGTTCGAAGGGACTCTCCGGACAGAATTTATAGTTTCGATTGCGAGACGAGTATAAAACCAATGGATCATCCGAATACACTAAGCAGACGTAAACGCCGTGTATGACGTGGATGTTAAGTCTAAAAATTCAATTGTATTTTAACACTCTACAGTGAGGTCGAGAAGTGCCTGCGATCATGTCCAAACATAAGGTATCCGACCTCATGGATGAAAGTATCCAAAATTTCTACTCATTAGCATGACAAGCTTTGAATACCCTTGATACCCTTTGAAAAACCGTCGTCGATATGTCAATATTGTATCCTGATCCAAAGTTTCCGGGTAAAAAGAAATCCCTAGTAAGCGAAGTACTTGGGTGTCACTCTAGACTCAAGTACGACATAGAAACAACGTTCACAGGAAAAAAAACAAAGTTCCAAACTACACCCCGAAAACTGGTCGAAAACTTTGCTTTAAGGAATCATGTTGCACATAACCATCTCCGTATTTACCAGCTTGCCAACATAGTGATGAATATTTAGAAACCGTACTTTACAAAAAATACTTAAAAAATACTATTTAACGGAAGCGAATAAAAAATCATTATCCCTATCAAGTTTATCTTCCTCGGACACTATGGCGGCAGACGATGTGTCCGTTGAAACTGAGAATTCCCAAATTCATGAGAAAATTTGTTTATCCACTATAGAATGCCTACACCATTGAAGGAAATCAACTTCGACCGCAGAATTCAATCCATGCATGCTACAACTCAGCAGGTGGGGCGCAGCTATGCACCACCTCTAACGAAGATTTTAAGAGTGGCCACCATGTAACGTTTGAAACACTGAACAAAACCTTAAACATAAACTATATCAAGGCCCCACACAAGAAGGCATCTCCCGCACAGAAATTTCGCATTAAATTGCGAAATGATCTTTACAACCGACAAGAGTTCGCTGAAAGTAATCCACGATTTACCGAAGACGAATTTAAAAAAAAGTTCGACGGGAGGCTGTCTGCGAAACGGCCGGTTGGATTGAGGGAAGTTGTCGCCCACGAATATTTGTAACATCCGAACCCCACAAAGCACTGTGCCCGTTAAAATCACCCAACAAAAAAATGGTGTAGGAAGCTGTTCAATTCAGTTGTCAAGAACATGATGACCAATAACAGCACGAGGCGGTATGTAAACGGAGCAGACTGTAACTAACGTTCGGGCATGAACCTTAACAGCCACAGCTTGCAAAGAAGTGTGTAAAGTAAGAGGCGAGCTAGGATACAGATTAGAGGTAAGGATGCAAACACCTCCAGAGTGGTTAATTCCAGTGGCAGCATCCTTCCGAACACTATTGTAGCCTCGTAATTTAAGAGGAATATTGGACGTTAAGAATGTTTCCTGCAGTCCAATACAAACAGGTTGCAAATTGTTAATCATTTCTTTAATGTCCTGTAATTTGGAGCGAATGCCGCGACAGTTCCATGAAAGGAAAGTACCCATTAAGAGAGGTTAGGAGTTTGAGAAGGAGGAAGAACACAAATTGGAGTTGCCGACACTTCGCAGTTCATCTGCAAATCTTCATCCTCTTCGGATGGATGAAGTTGAAGGTCGGGGACTTGGGGCACGCCACCAAAAATTGACGGCAAGTCCTTGTGGACTATACCCCTGTCGGCGAATCCCAAAGCGACCGAGTTTTTATGAGCAGACATTTTTAATTTTGCAGGGAGATCCTTCTGAGAAAGTCCACGTTTTGCTTGTTTAAGCTTGTGTAACTTATCCGATTTCGATCTAGCCCTGTTTTTATGAGGATTTGAAGCCTCAGGAGCATTTGTGACATATCAGATTCAGAGTCTGAGGAGTTTCCCCGACTGGATCAGAGGGCAAGTTGACAGCATTGTCATTGGATGTTTCATTTTGATCAGTTTTATTTTTGCTACTTTTATGCTGAGTTACTATGGGAGCAGAGAAAAGAACTTTGGATGGCGACTTTAAAAATGTTGAGGCTGTGACAGGTTTTATTTGATTATTGTTAAGGGATTGAATTTTAGATGATAGTTTAATTTTTCTTATTTTTTACTATTTGAAATCCGGATGAATCTTGTGAGATCTCAGGGGTTTTAGAACTGGATTGATGGGAGATATTTCTATTTGCAGTGGTTGATGAAGATGCTATTGGTTCAGAAGATTTTGAAGCGGAAGGGAAATTAGACATAGTGACAACATGGTGGCAATGTGGACAATGAGTGGTCTGGTAAACAGGATGGTTCTTGTCGACGACAGAAGCGTAGCTCTGACCTTCGATTGGTGTCCGAGCTTTGACTAGTCGTCGAGCTTTAGGGAAGGAGATGTTTTTGAACTTAAGAGTGACAACCTCTTTCTCAAGTTCCCATTTAGGGCAAGAACGCGAGAAAGATGTGTGTTTACCCTGGCAATTAACACAATTTTCAACGGCAGTGCATCCAGTGCTCTCGTGACCAGCCACTGCACAACGGGCGCAAGTAAGTGTCCAGCAGCAGTTTGTTTTGGAGTGACCAAAACGCTGGCACTTGAAACGCCTTAGTGGATTGGGAATATACGGCCTTATGGAACATCGAACATATCCGGCCTTTATGTATTACGGCAATCGAGGTGTTTTGAACGTTATAATAAAGCGTTTTGGAGGTATAAGCTCACCGTCGCGGCGAATGTTAATGCGCGAACATCTTTAACCCCTTGACCACTCAATTCTGTGCAATTGTGCAATTTCATCAATGGAAAGGTTTAAAAGCCTTCCACAGGTAATGACACCTTTTGAGGTGCTGAGAGTCTCATGTGGCTTTACAGAAACTGGTATAGTGGATAGAGAATGTAATTTAAGGATTTGTTGTGCTTGCTTGCGAGAAGCAACCTCAACAAGCAAGTCACCTGAACGCATTAGTTTTGTTGATGTAACAATGCCAACAATGCCAGTTATGGCTTTCTCTACGAGAAAAGGAGAAACATTACTAAAGTTTTCGCCTGTTTCAGTGCTACGCTTTATGATAAAGAATGAATCAAAATTTTGAATAGACTGCCCACTGAAGGGAGGTTTTTTAGAGGACCCATGCTAGGTTTTAAAAGCGATTCGGGTCCCGACGGCACCGCCCACCACGGAGCCCAACAAGGGAAGGTAGTTACCAGCTCTGAACAATCTCAGCCTCAGCACTTGCCTTGGTGCTGGCCAGAACCTATACGCTCAGAGTCATCTCTAGGAACGTTGACCACCCTTAACGCCAAGCCTCAGAGCCCCTTTCGCTCGATCCCTAGCAGACTAACCAGACGGTTAGGATACCAGCCGAATTGATACATCGGGACCAACAGTGCACCACCCGTCCAAAGGGTCGCCACGCACGGCCAACACGTGGGGGTAATTTGCTGTCCGTGAGAAGCTGGAAGCAAACAGAGCGGCAACAGCTTCTCATGGAGAGCTTCCTCGCCTACCGTCGAGGGAAGGAAGGAAAAAGCAAAAAACTCAAGGGGAGGAAAAAAGGAAGGAGATCAGACTCTAGGGTACCTCGGGGTCGTGATTCCCTTCACACCTGAAGATGTGCCCCTGAGGGGTTCGGACATGGTGTTTCAGCTTTGAGCTGCCGCTCCATGACATCCCAAATGTGCCCCATCGGATTACGATCCGGCGAGTTAAGTGGCCAGGAAATTAAGTGGAATTCATCAGTATGCTCCTCAAACCACTCCAACACAATCCGAGCCTTGTGACATGGGGCGTTGTCCTGCTGGAAGATTCCATTTCCAGTTGGGGAGACAAACGCCGTGTAAGGGTGCAACTGATCCGCAATGATGTTCAGATAGTTCGCAGCTTTCATGGTCTGTTCGACCACAACTACGGGTCCCAGAGCCGCCCATGAGAACGTCCCCTTAAAGCATAATACTGTCACCACCAGCCTGCTATGGACCTGCTGTACAAGAGGGGAGCAACTGTTTGAATGGCACACGGCGTACCCTGACACGACCATCGACGTGATGAATGAGAAATCGGGATTCATCCGACCAGGCAACTCTCTTCCTCTCATCCATATTCCAGTCTCGATGTTCCCGGGCCCACTGTAAGCGTAGTTGATGATGACGCTTGGTCGACAGAGGCACACGAGTGGGACGTCTGCTGCACAGTCCCATATCCAACAGTGTGCGCTGAACTGTGCGTTCCGAAACACTTCCGCTTGGACCTGCATTGTATTGGGCTGTCAGCCGAGTCACTGTCTGGCGCCGATTTTGCTTTACCAAGCGGGGCAGTCTCCGACGTCCTTTTTCTTTGATGACGCATGGACGGCCAACACCTTGGCATCCACTGCTGGTATCACCGTCATTTATCCACTTTGCAGGAATACTAACAACGGCAGATCATGAACAACCTGCCAATCGTGCAGTTTTGGTGATACTCGTTCCGAGTCTTCGGGCCATTACGATCTGCCCTCTATCAAATTCACTTAGATCAGCAGCCTTTCCCATCACTCGCAAAAGTAAGTTCAAGAATGTTTACTTACCTTCTCCAGCAGCAGTTAAATACCATTCTCACTTAACCACGTGCCCTCCACGTCATTCAGAGGAGTTCATTGAAAAATGTGGGGATGGTCATACTGTTTTGGCTCGTCAGTGTATACTGATGGCTCTTAAATTTAGACAGAGTTGGGTGTGCTTTCGTTCACTTCCAAGCAAATTATTTCGACTGTCTGATGAGGCGACAGTTTTTATAGCTGAGGTTGTGACAATTCGGCAGGCTGTTAAATATATTATTGGAAGACCACCGAAGCATGCGAAAATAATTGCAGACTCCCGATCTGCTCTTATGTCCTTAGCTTAGTTGCATGAGAGAAAGAGTAATTATTAATGAAATAAAGGATAATATAAAATGAATATGTACGGGATATCCAGTTTATTTGGATAAAGTCTCGTCGGGGATTCGGAGGAAGCAAACATGCTATCAATTGGCAAAGATGGTCTCGACTAAAGATAAAGTGGATTTTGCTTTGTATTTCTAGAATTCAAATTAAAAATGCCGCTCGGATGGAAATTCTGGAGGCATGGCAAGAACGTTAACCGAGTTGCTCCAATGCCAGATGAATCTATTCATTGTTAGACGCTCTTTCCTTACAATGGAAAGCACGCTCCCAACCGGGGTACCAGAATAGATCCCAAAGTGGACTATAAGCGAATGAATAGCGATTTCTTCTTAAATCAAATGATCACAGGCTATGGCTCGCTTTTTTGGCAAAGATCCACAATGCCCATCTGAAACAGGGGTGTATCGGAGGTGGAACGCCGTTACGGCACTTTCCCCCCCACGAGAAATAATAGAACATTATGAAAACGTCCTTAAAACAGCCCGAGTTTTGTCATTCAGGCTAGAGCGTTCCGGCACTGCTTATTTTGAGACTGCACCACTGGTATGGAAGAGGCGAAGGTTCTGTTTCTCATGTGCTCCTTGAGTGTCGTAAGTGTGCTCATTTGAGGCAGTCATGGCCCAGTAATTGTCAAAGTAAAGAACTCAAACTTACTGAAAATTGAACTTTTTAGGCAGGCCTTTTTCAGATAGTCAAAAGATTGTTTAACCTTTCTTTTTCACTTTGAATATTTAATATACAGCATTTGTTTTTATTCTTCCCTTTGTAGCTAGAAAGTTGAATTGTTTGGTTTGGGTTGGGTTGCTTCGCGCGACCTGTCGTTTGGGCCGCAGGGCTTCGACCAGTACTGTACACGTGTATCAAGAGATTTGTTATCCGTCACAGCCCTGGTCCGGACTGATTGTTAGGGGTCTATTCTAGTACCCCAGGTTGGGTTGGGTTGGGTTGGGTTGGATTCCGTTGTTAACGTGCGGAACCCAACCCAACAGGGGGTACCAGAATAGACCCCTTAGTCGAATATTTACTGTATTTATCTTCAGAAAAGTGTAATTAACTTTTTATGAACTACACTTTAAATTAGGAAAAATGCAGTTTATAACATTACATTACACCACCTTCATCCCTGTGTTTAGAGCCATTTGGCTCCTTTCCTGTTTGGATGGATGGAGGCGAATTTTATTTTTTAAGAAGGGACAAAAACAAGTAACAGGTGCAAGAAGATGCAAATGAAACATACACTAGACAGAACAACATAGAAAACAATACAAAATAGAAGAAATACGTAGAGGGAAAAAATCATAAGTAGCCGGAAGTGTGTCAGTCTGGGTGGATGAGTGCTCAATTATTATCCTCTACAATGAGATTGTTCTCATCCCATATGAAACGCATTAGGGGTCGAAGTCGGGTTCTTGACAAGTTGTTCGTGAGAATGTTTTTCAACCACTGTAATTTAAGTGACACTGTTGGAGTTTGGAAATGCCAGGAGAGGGTAAACGGACATTTTGTAGCATAGTGAATTGGATTTCCTTTTTCTCCGCACGTGCAGTTGTCATGTGTTCGAAGACTGAAGCGAAGAAGGTATGAAGGGAAAGGCCCGTGTCCTGTAACGAACATTATCGGCCTTATTCACCATCCATGGTTAAATCCTGATCAGCGGTTAAAAGGGAATTAACACGAACAAGCGAATGCTGACCGAAATGATCGGCTGGATGTATTCCCTAACTGGCGAGTTGGCGAGAAACTCGTTTGGCTCGAAAGCTGAAGGTAATTTTAAAAATCGCCAACAACAGAGAAATTGAGATACCATGCCAATATAGCAACCCAATAAAGTATACATGTGGCAACGCATTTCGGTCACCTTTCGCATTATTATAGCAGAACCGTCATTTAACCGCTGATCATGGTTTAACCATGGATGGTGAATAAGGCCGTATCTCTTCTCTATTCCATCCTACTGACTTGTTTGAGACCCTGGGCCCTATATCGTATGTACTGCGGCCAGTTTCTCCGTTATCGCAGTTGTTTTGCCAAATGCTTAAAGCAGCCGACTTAATCTCGGCTTTCAGGTAGGAAAGTGGCTTAGGTAGAAGGAAAGGGCAGTTTATAACATGTAACATCGATCCTATCAAGGAAATCGGTTGCCTAGACTGGACAACTAAATTCTTCAACACGTTAAAGCGCCCTGTCAGCGGTGACCGACACAACTTTCTGTTCGAAACGCGTCAGTCGCCCCCTTCTGTAGTTCTGAGAAGGGGTCAATCTAATTAGTTAGATGGTTCGAATCTCAGACGCGAGTCATGGAACTTAACGTGTTAAACACAATTTAAGCAAAAATATTCGATTCTCAAATTCACAACAGCACATGAACCCAAGTATGATATTTAACGCACTGTATCACTTTCTATTCTCCTTTGTATCCTCACAAATGATTCGTATCCTTAGTTTTAGTACTTTTTGATCCAGCAGTTGTTTTTCTTTGCTACAGCTTGTTCCAATTCACGAGGACTGCTAGTGGTGAAACTGCTTTTTCAGCTATTCCTGTAGCTCGAGATGATCGCCTTTATTAATTTAACCCTTTCGCGTTCATTGGTTTCGCAGTGAAACCACACATTGAACTTTTTACTTTCTCGCATACGAAGTATACAAAGAGAAAGTATTGTAATCGTCAAAAAATTCCAACTCGAGATTTTGACGAATCTCCACGTTTTAGACCTCACTGAGTCCGAAAAACACAATTTTGGAATTATGTGTGTCTGTGAACACGATAACTCGAAAACTAGGAGAGCTACGGGGATGAAATTTGGTATGTGGTCTTTAAACATAATTTGTAGGTTTCTATCAAATTTTGGACAAAATCCGTCCACGGGAAGTCTGTCTGTCTGTATGTCCGAAATCATGTGAACACTATAACTCAAAAACTTGAATAGCTAGATGGATAAAATTTGGTACACAGTTTTATCGTCATGAAGGTAGGTCCGTATAAAATTTTTGGGTCAAATCCGTCAAAGGGTTGACTGTCTGTCGGCCTATATAATTTACCATTGAAACCAATCCGCTTTGACTGTCTGTCGGCCTATATAATTTACCATTGAAACCAATCCGCTATCTCCACGCGCATGCGTACGGAAGCAATCGTCTGTGCTCGCGAAAAGAGCGAATTACGTCAGTTTGTCCTTGAGACGGCAAGATTGAAACCTAGCAGTGTGCGATAGATGCGTTTTAATCGGTACGCATCTCTTTGAATTCTTTAGCTAGATATTTTTCAATCACTATAATGAAAAACCTTCCGATAGTCATTGCATTCTGGATAACAGTGGGTTCGAATTTTTTTAGCCACGCGGAGGAAGAAGAAACGGCACCTTTTGGGGGAAGTATACGAGAAAGTTTAGGGGAAAACACTCCCGCTGGTTTTACAGCGTATGGGCGAAACGTTACGTAAATTTTCTTTCATAACTTTAGAGCCAGATAGGTAAGCCAACTTATATAAAAATTCCAATTCAATACCGTTAGTATTCACAAAGATATCGGCATTGCAAGAGCTAAATTGTTTCTCTTGGAAATCAAGAGCAAAGTGATGAGGTTTCTTGCACAAATCGATAGTTTTTAAAATTGAATCTTCGAAAGTAATCTTTAATTTTACGAAGGCTGAATATCATGAATACTCGCGTATATTTAGAAATTAAATGCATAATTTAAACTGCATTTCGATGGTAACTTGTTCGGATTAAAAATAGCCCGTTACCGTTCATTGGTTTCACTGAAAAAACAAATTTCTTGAAAATAAAAAATGCCAAATTTTTTCCCTTTACATATTTATGATCTGTCTAATACACATTTTCGAACTAAATTTAGTAATTTTCAAACAAAACATGTAGTGAACTTGAAAGGGTTAACAGTAACACATATTCATTTTTGACCGTTTAAAGTTTAAAGCACTAAAGTTTGACACCCCTGGTCTATACGCTTTACAATATTTTCTTTAAATTAACCAATTACTCTTGTACTTTCCCTTCTTCTGCCCAACACAGCCTTTTCATCTATCTTGAAATCGTACTTTTAACTCTAGATTTACGGAACGCGTCTTTTTGATGCATTTCAAATTTTTCAAGAATAAAACACAGATATCGCTTACATTTTATTTCTTATAGCCATTTGACGAGACTAGTATTTCTTCAAATTTATTACCGCCCATGTTTTCTAATCTTTGAGTTTTCCCATGACGTATGCCCATCTCTATCGTTATGTGTCAATTTGTCGCGGTCGTTACGCAGTATTGATACTTCTAAATTTAAAACCTGTAATGGTTATCAGGGAGTTATTGCATCAGATTAAGGGGTCTATTCTGGTACTCCCGGTTGGGTTGGGAGACTTCACTTTTTCCGTTGTTAACGGCCGGGAAAAGTGAGGTCTCCCAACCCAACCGGGGGTACCAGAATAGACCCGTAAAAATAGCTAAGGGCGGAAAGCTAAGATAAAGATAGCACTTGTAGAGCCGAGTTCTGTTGCCCAATGGTTATAACTATATGTTACACCCTGAGGATTTTGTGTCGTCGATTCAGACCCCGCACAGATAATGTATTTTATCTATTTATCTTCTTTTTTTCTGTTTCTGGAGTAAATATGTAAATTGTTAAATGACAAATCTATGGATTTTTCCGACGATAGTGATAAAGCAATAAATTATTAGAGTTCTTTAGATAGTTATGAATAATCAAATTCTGAATTAGAAGAGGATAGTACTAATATATCGATTCCAATTCCGTCATGTCAGTGGAGTCCTAATATAGAAGATTTTTCAGAAGGCTTTGAAGAGTTAATTATTACTATTTTCTTGAAGTATTTCATAATATTGAATGTAAATATTTATTTTTTCCTATATTTTCGAATTTTGCATCAATAATCTAGTGTTTATTAAGGTACTTTCAATTAAAGGGAAATTCACTATATTTTTATTTTTTATTACTAAAAATCAAGTATTTTAATTAAACTTTTTTTTATGATTTAGAATATGATATCGTTTGGCGCACATTTAAAAATGGTTTATTTCTATATAAAGGACACTTTATGTAACGCGCACTTTTAATGTGTGTTAGGCTTAGCGGGAGAAAATGCTTCGGCTGGTGAGCACGGAATGCCTTTGCCAGCTCCCGGCCGGTATGCACGTTTTCTTCAGCGAGCGGCCGTCCCGAAGGGTTAATGGCCTTTTCTCGACCGAAAGAAGGGGTCTGATTCTCGTACCTCGGTAGTTCCGAACATCGCGCTTTACGCTAGGAAGTGACGTATTTCTGCTGCGCGCGCAGCAAATCAAGCGATCGTCATTGTTTCATGGTTTCAGATTCAATTCGAGTTTTGAATCGTCAAAGGAACTATGGCGAAGCGTACATTTGCTTCCCAATTCGAAATTATGTTGAATTATTTTGAAAAATATCCACAAATTTTAAGTGGGAAAGTTGAGCGCATCTTTTCAAAAGACACCAACGGTAAGAGGTGGGAAGATTTAAATTCTGCTCTTATAAGATGCATTATAATGCATCTTTCTTGCTTTCGTAAGTCACATTGTTAAGGGGGAGGTTAAACCATTTATCTTTAACAAAATATACATTTATAATAATATTATACATTTATAGAACATAAATTGGAGTCTTTTTTTTCAATATATTGATGTAATTTTACCAGTTTTCTAGAGAGAGGAAAAGTAATAAACTTTTTTCCATGCCAATTATTTTAACATGAATAAATCTTATAAATTAATATTACAAACCATTTGTTTATTTTTCCAATTACATAAGAAAATAAAAAATGAAAAAAGTTATTAAATTCAGCAAGTTTTCACATCATTAAAATAATTACATCTTTATCAAGGAACAAGAAAAATTCTTTTATTGTCAGATTTTGCAATTACTTTGTAAATATTTGACAAATTTCTTTGAATTAAAACCCAAATCAAAAAATTGCAATGATATATACGGAATGAGAAAAGTCATTCCACACTCAATGCTAAAAAATTGTTAAAATGTTACTTTAATTTAATTTAATCATTAAATTTAATAAGAAAATATTAAGTAATTAAATCTTTAAATGTAATTGATCTTAGCTAATTATCAACTATCATTATCACCTAAAATATTACCTGTCTGAAGCATGTTCACTATGCCTACAGGACCTTTGGTAGCTCTTTTATAGGCATCATCGTCAAGAGCTGCACGTATTGTCTGTGTCACAGTTTGAGCTCGGCCAACAGCTAATTTTATGCATTTCTCAATGGTATCTTCACGAAGCAGTAAGCTTCTATTTCTGTGAATGAAACATACTTCCTGATGGGCATTCATGCCAACAA
>BGPR01026000.1:0-21870 GCA_013235015.1 Araneus ventricosus | reverse complement strand
ACTCTGTGTGGATGAGAAGTTTAGTAATTGATTGCTTGCTAAAGAATTGCACTATAATGACTCTAAGTAAACTCCAGAAAATAGAGAATACGTGCATTGGTGGAGAAAGAATAGGAGTATCCTAGAGTATGTTTTAATTATGACTAAGCAGAAGGGGCTATTCCTAATTCAAAGACAAGCAAATGTAATAAAGTGATTAAATTATTCGGATACTATTAAATTAAAATATAGATACGAGTATACAGGGGATATTCTGGGTTAAATAGAAATTATACACGATTATAACAAAAAATTCTAATTAAAGCATGCAGAATTACATATTAGAGAGGAATAACCCCACACAAATACACAACTATAAACCGTGAACTTGATATTATAAACCGTGGTGGGTACTGGTGCAGCCTTTTCACATGACTTGGAGCCACTGGAGCATGAAGTTTCTATTTTTCTTTTGACTTACGATGATGGATTTCAAATACGGAGCGATCAAGTGGACGTTGGTTGCAATTAACAGTTAAAATTGAAAAAAATTAGCGAAAATTAAATTAAAAATTATTAGAACATGAATTAAAAATTAATTAAAATTCTATGCATTATACAGAAAGGTGCATATGTAGCTGCTTCTGATAGAATACACGAAAAACAAAATTAGAACTTCGAAAAATAAGTTAAAATTAATCGTCTCGTAATTTTAACTTATTTTTCGAAGTTCTAATTTTGGTTGCAATTACATATCTGTATGTCGTGGGCGAAATGAAGGCTTGGATGCTTTTGTTTTAGAGAAACATAGTATCCCAAGCTGTTACAAGAACGTAGGTAATTGTCTGGGAAGTGTGAACATGGAATCTTATCAATTAGAGGAGTATCTAAGGTTGAGACTGCAGTGATGACGTCTCGTTTGCAATAAGTTGAATTCACGTTGTGGAGGGGATCTTGTCTTGATGAGAAATTAGTGGATGCTATATGCTAATGCGTGAATCGGGATACTACACTATTGGGCTGGATGCTGGAAGATTGTCTTGTTCTGGGAGGTGAATCTATTGTTGAATCTACGTCGGAGTCTGCCTCGTCTTGGGGATAATGGCTTTTTATTAAGTTCTTCCTTTTATTGCCTTCCCCAGGCTATATGAGCTCAAGGCTCTGTAGGTCAGGTCCTGATACTTTTCTGGAGAAAATCTTATCTCCAGGGCTATTAGAATTTCTGATAGAATAATTAAAAATGAGTTGGTGTTATTCTCCAGAAGTCCCCTGGTTCTACCCCAGGTGACCAGTGCCAGGTCATCCGCAAATACCTGTAAATATATATTTTGTCCTTTAAGTAATAAATCTCTGTTTAGAAAAAAATTCCAGATTGTGTTGGGACTATTACATATCCTTTCGGACATCCCTTACAATATTCTTTGTCTACCTTTAAAATATTGTTAACGTACGACACAGTTCAGTCTTTCAAATAGTAAAATATAAAATTCTTGTGGAAACGAAGAGCCCCGTGGCCGTCAAATAATTTAAATAGAACTGACCAGTCCATATTATCAAAGGCAGATTCGATCTCGAGAGAAATGAGGGCAGTGTGCTCGATATTCCTGTGTTGTTTAATTACATGTATCAAATCGTGAATAGCGACTTCGCAACTTCTGTCCTCTCTAAAACCATATTACTTTATGGTGGTACCATTTTCCATGGTAGTTTTTCTCACAGGACACTAAAAGCACTCTCCTAGTGACTCGACACCCTGGGGGCCTTATCCAGTCGACGTACCTCACAGTTCCAAGACGCCGACGAATTAACGACATTGGGTAGACTGAGGGGCCTTAAAACGTTTTGGCGCCTGTAGCCTCATATTGTCAAAATCCGCCCCTGCATATGCGTGTTGACAATGTAGATCGGGGGGCGTCACCATATCTGATTTTAATGATTATAGTATCAATATGTTCAGTGCTCTGGTCGCAAAATAAGCAGTGCCGGAATCCTCGAATCTCGGTGACAAAAATCGCGCTGTTTTAAGGACGTTTTTCACAATTGTTTTCTTATTTATTTCTCGTGGGGAAGAAAGCAGTTCCGAACGCACCGGAACGGTGTTTCGGTGCGTTCGGCTACAGTTAACCGGCAGTGGGGGGGCAGCCTGTCGGGGATGCCGTGTATACCGGATATCATCTACCCTTGTACACAACGCCACCCTGTGCCTGTAACCATTACATTTATTGAACTAGTTGGATGCAGGGGCGACCTCTAGCCGATCGGACCAATTGCTGCAAATAGGTCCCCGCTCCATAGTGCAAAAAGAATGTACTCAAACTTATTCAAATTATTTATTCATTATGTATTATTTCTTAAAACTTAAATAAATGTACACGCCACTTGCAAGTTATGATTTTCACTTGTGGTTATAAAAAGCATTTACGGGTCTATTCTCTACTCCGGTTGGGTTGGGAGACGTCACTTTTTCCGCCCGTTAACGACAAGTACGATTCTCGTACCCGTTTTTCCAACCGGCTGGGATCTCGCTCGGTCGAAAAAAGGACTCCGATTTCTCGCCAGCTCTGTACCTGGCGTAAACGCGATTCGCTAGCGAGAAGTGTTGTTTCGCTATCTGAACTTATCAAATTTTCGTTTGAAATGGAAGCTGCTAAGACGTTAATTGTGTTTGGAAAGGGTTTATCGGGATAAATGTAATCCATTTGACCAATCTGAAGAAGAATTTATCAATTACTTTAGATTTTTTAAAAAGTAGTTAAATCTTTTATAGAATTTAAATAATTTAATCTAATAATTTAATACGACAATCTAAAGTAATTAAATCTTTAAAAGTAGTTGAATCTTTTACTACTCCATCAAGATAGTCAATAATGGTAGTTGATAATTAGTTAGGATCAATTACATTTAAAGATTTAATTACTTAATATTTTCTTATTAACTTAAATTATTAAATTAAATTAGGGTAACATTTTAATATTTTTTTAAACATTGAGTGTGGAATGACTTTCCTCATTCCGTATCTATCATTACAACTTTTTTTATTTGGGTTTTAATTGAAAGAAATTTGTCAATTATTTACAAAATAATTGCAAAATCTGACAATAAAAGAATTTTTCTTGTTCCTTGATAAAGATGCAATTTTTTTAATGTTGCGAAAACTTGCTGAATTTAATAACTTTTTTCCATGTTTTATTTTCTTATGCAATTGGAAAAATAAACAAATGGTTTGTAATATTAATTTATAAGATTTATTCATGTTAAAATAATTGGCATGGAAAAAAGTTTATTCCTTTTCCTCTCTCTAGAAAACTGGTAAAATTACATCAATATATTGAAAAAAAGACTCCAATTTATGTTCTATAAATGTGTAATATTATTATAAATGCATATTTTGTAAAAGATAAATGGTTTAACACCCCCCCCCCTCCTTAACAATGGACTTATGAAAGCAAGAAAGATGCATTATAATACATCTTATAAGAGCAGAAGTTAAATCTTCCCACCTCTTACCCTTGGTGTCTCTTGAAAAGATACGATCAACTTCCCCACTTAAAATTTGTGGATATTTTTCAAAATAATCCAACATAATTTCGATTTGGGAAGCAAATGTACGCTTCGCCATAGTTCCGTTGGCGGTTCAAAACTCGGAACTGAATCTGAGACCATGAAACAATGACGATCTCTTGATTTGCTGCGCGCGCAGCAGAAATACGTCACTTCCTAGCGTAAAGCGCGATGTTCGAAACGACCGAGGTACGAGAATCAGACCCCTTCTTTCGGTCGAGAAAAAGCTATTAACGTCCCGCAGTCGAAACGCTCCCAATCCAAACGGGGTACGAGAACAGGCCCGTTAGTCAAACAGAAATTATATGGATGAGTTTTCTGTTTTGTTTATTTACATTAAATGTCGAAACTATGTATTAATTCCAGTCCGGTGCAATGCTAAATCAATGGAATTTTCAGAGCGGAAGTCCAAAAGTAATGCAAATAAAGTTAAAGTTTAATGTAAGAAAACAAAACAGAAAATTCGCCCATATTACGAAAATTTTTTATGAGTCTGAGGAGATTCATAATAAAATGCTTAAGATATCTTTGCTACGTTAAAAATATTTTAAAATTACGAAACAGTGATTAAGATGATTCTTGAATTGCGAATGCTATGGCTATTTTGCTTACTTTTCATTACTTTGAATGGTTCTAGTGCAACGGTAAGAAAAATTATATTTCTTTCTTTTTTTTCCAAAAACAAAATGGCAATTGCACTTTCCGCGGGCTACACAACTTTGACATAACAGCTTTGTATATTTTGAATTCTTGTCTGCCGATTTGTTTTGGAAGTTGAAATATTAATACATGACAAGTTAGTTTATTTATGTGTTGGTTTCAATGTTAACTTATGCAGTAATGTTTGCTAAAAAATGTTTTTAATCCGATTAAAATCATTTTTGTCCGTTCTGTATCTTTTAAATTTTTCTTAATTTGCTCATATTTTTGTAAAAAGTTTTTATGTATAATTAAATCATTCTTCAGTTAATAATTAATATATTTTATTATCTGTCATTTTCATTTATGTAATTGTAAATATTGCAAACGTTGTATATTTTATTATTTGGAATGGATTGTCATTGAGCTTTTACTTATTAGATTGACTATGTATTAATTGTTTCGTACATTTTCCTGTATTATTGATAGTTAATTGAATATTCTTTTTGACTTACCAATAACTCTTTTTCGCTGTATAAATTATTGGCATATTTTTAAATTTTCATTTGTAATTGCCTTTCTTCTGCTATTATTTAATTTGTTGAGAAATTAAAATTCCTTCTAGCAGATAAAAGGAACTATATTCCTTTTTCATTTACAATTATCTGTTATTTCGTTAGTTTAAATAACCTAAATACATCATTTTAAAGTTGTCTTTATTTTCATTAATTTTTTTGTTCTTTAAAGACATGGCACCACATGTTGCAGAAGACTCATTGACCATGCATGAGCAACTTCTAGACATTTTTGAATCTTGTACTGTTGAAGCTGATCTGTCTGGTTTACATAAACGCCTCTGTGAAGTTTATGATTCTGTAAGTGATATTCCGTTTATTAATTTATTTTTCATTGTAGATATTTATATATTTTTAGCTTTTTTAAAATTTGTTTATTATCATACAGTGCTTGTTAAAAGTTAATAAAGTCTCTCGCTAAAATTAATTCACAATTATTTACATGGTTTTTAAGTGAAATATATCTTATCTGTATATGAATTTAAAAATTTACAGAAAAATAAATCAAGTCTTCTGAAATTTTTTAAAAATTCTTCCAACTTTTTTTGTACTATTGACCTCTTTATGAGTGTTAAAAATTTGTGTTACCTATTACTAACAGAAATTACCTCAATCAATCACCACTGAAAGGAAATTCAATTAAAAATAACAATTTATAATAGTTTAATTAAATATTTTAAATCGGCACTCTTTTCTTAAACATTTTTCCTTACAAATGTTTAATAGTCTGAAAGAAAAAGAAAGGCCCTGTGAGAAATTTCACCTCTTTGATACTTTTCTGCATGACCTGCCGTTTCAGCACTTATTATAATTAGTATATATATATATCCAATTCGGGGTTGTTTTTGTCATAGTAATAGTTTATAATCTAATTATCTTTCTGTATTTTATTGTATGATTATTTATTAGGAAACATTATTTTATATTTAATTGTAATAATAGGTGTATATACTGAAAATGTTATTTGAGTTTTAATTGTTTGTAAAATATTTAACTATATATATATGAAATGTTTTCGTAATTGTAGTCGTTAAATAAATACAAGCCGAGGTAAATTCTAATTTTCATTTTATTATGGGAGAGTGATGAAATGTACATACATCTTAGTATAAGGTTTCAAGCCAAAAGAACAGAAGATCCCTGCTTTTTCTCAGGTAGGGATTTAACAGATAGACATGTGATCAAAGTGAAAGGAATAATAGCTATTTTTAGTATATTACGTAAGTGTTTTAGGGAAAATGCATGGCGACAATAAGTCACTGATTTCGCGAGTTGTGTGCGCATGGAAAGGATTAAAATATTCTTTTAGTAATAAATATGCCAAGACGAGAGATTTAATATACCTCCAGAGCGGAAAATAGAACGAAACTGGGGTTTAAGAAAAGTGATTTAGGAATACATTAAGATTTTAAAATATATAATATTAGAATTTGAAATAAAATTAAGTGAGATTATTACATATATATACTGTAACAATCTTTAATATGAGTCACCATAGTTTGTTTGAAATCTGCACATGTTTGTAGTTAAAGAGTAGAATAAAATTCTAAAAGCTGTCCGCCATTGACTTTCCTTCATATCAATAGCACAGAGTTGAGGATGTGAAAAAATTTAAGACATCAGAATGCAAAGAAGATACAATTTTTGTTAATGTTTAGTAATTCAAAGTCATATTAAAAACGGATTAAAATAAAACTGCCCAGGCTTTTAATTTTCAGTTTGAACTGGGCCTAGAAGAGGAGGTTTGTCCACTTTCTCATCAACATTTGATGGAAACTGTGTAAGCAATCAATTTTCTTTCACTGATGGAATGGCATCAGATTTTCTTTATTACAATCAAATTTCTCTCCCGCTGCATTCACTGGTGTAAATCTGGACATTTTGATGATTCGGACGTGAGCTTGAAGTCCGGATGTATTGTAACCCTACTGCAATATCATTTGTCAGTTTTTAGAATTCAAAATTGTTAAACACCTTGTTAGAATATCAAGTTTATAACTTTCTTTTTAATAATGTTTCACTCATACCCATCCAATCAATGGTGGAGCTATTCTGCCTCCAGGTTCCGGAGTATACTGTGGTGATAACTATGTGATATGCATTGGTAATATTTATTGCATTGCATAAAGGACAGGATTATTTCGGTCATATTCTTGTTCTCAAAGGGCAAGAGATTTAGCTGAATTCTTATTAAATTAGCGTTGGTTTCATATCAAATAATATATGATAGCACCTGTAATTTCTCTATTTTACAGCATTTGTTACTGTTTGCATTGAATGATTTTCAAATGCAGAATTTTTATGGCAGATTTTTTAAAATTAAAATTTAAGTAATTTTAATTATTATAGATGTGTGGAAGCATTTAAAATCTGTAATTTAATAAGTCTTGATTTATTTTATCGTGCATCATTTTTCTCATTCTAGTATAATGGCCAAGGATTTGAAGAAAGTTTGGAACACATTCTGAAGATAACTCTGAGTGAAAGTAAGAGAAATACTGATGTTCGAAGAATCTTTTCTTTCATGTCTGAATTGCTTGTGAATTTGGACAATAAATTTAAAGATGCAAAAGCAAAAGAATCCGTGGGAGAAGAAAGTGAAGATTTAATGCATCCTTTATTGAAGAATGTTTTCAACCTTTTAGAAGAAGTAAATATTATAATTTTGATTAATATTTTGTGTATTAAACTACTCATCTTATTTTTAATCTGTAATTTACAGGGGTGATTGCGTTTGGAATTTATCCGGAATTCTGGATATATTTTACCATATGAAATCCGGAATTTCGGGATATTTTTAGATTCATTGTCCGTCTCAAATTTCGATTTAGAACAAGCATATCATTAAGATGGTGTAATAATTTCACATTATATCAGAATCAATGGTGTATTCAAACTTCTTGTTGAAGTAAATTAGTGAAAATCGATTCATCTTGTTAAAATATGTATGTCTGTGCATCACATTAACATTCTAGAATTATTCAATTACAATAATGCAATATTATGTACCTATCTTAGTTGGAACAACAGTTGGTTTTCAATTTAAAACAGTTGAAAAAGGCCATTGATTACAGTGCCACAATTATTTCCCCCAATTTTTACATTCTTTCTTCATCCTAAATCTAGGTTTTTTCCTCCGAGATAACTGAAGATTCATATTGTATTAGAACTCTACTGTAATATAATGGGGAACTTCAGCATTTTTTAAAAACACACGAAAGCCATCCGTATTTGTAGAAAAAATCATTCTACTTTCAAATATGCAAGTGAAATTTTACAGAAAAATTTATTTATTTAGATATTGAGAGCGAAAGATGCACTGAAATAGCAAGAATCATGATGCAATCCGAAACGCACTCTCATTGGCCGAGTAGATTTTGACGTAGAGGGTGCCTTCCTTCGCATACTTCTCTTTCCCTAGTTCTGTATTCTGCTTTGAATCAAGGCGTTTGTACTAACTAACATTTTAAAAGTGCAGTTTTTAGTTTTTCTACTCTACAGCGTTCAATTTCATAATGGATATTGGTTTTGTACAAGCTAAATCGGATAATTTGCCAAGGATTTTATTACAAGGGAAGTAACACAAATGTTTTGTCAGTACATGTGTCTGTAATTATTCAGTTCTGACAAAGAAATTGGACACAAAATGCCGGCTCGTAAATTATCTCATAAGAAAAGTTGTTTTGACCGTCCCTTCAGTTACCGGAACAGGGCTCTATACTATACAGAAAAGGATTCGCCTTGGAAAAAACGGATAGGTTTTCGAAACCATCAAGCAACAATAAATCGCAGAGGGGCCCTCGGCATTCCGAGAAGACGCTGCGATTTCTGTTGCACAAGCAAGAACAGAAAGATAAGAACCTGATTTTGCATGCTGTATTAAATTTCGTATGCCTACAGAAAAAAAAGACAGGAATTTATTTATTTCAGAAGTTCCGTTCAAAATAATTTCAGGTACGGCATTTTTTAAAAACACACCTGTGACTTTTAAAAATTAATTTTATTTTATATAGTTTTATTTTACTACGTTTTATTTTACTATATAAATTATTTCCTTTGTACTAGTATTAATTTTAAAATACAAGTTTATACTAATTAATATAAAATTTGGTAAAAATAACTTATATAAAGAAATACACTAAAAAATTAAAAATGATAAAACTGTAACCACTTTCGTAAATTGCAAAAAAATAAAAAAGATACGAACAAAGTATCTGTAAGTAGTAAGCCTTCTTTACTGCAAAGTAAGTTTTTTTTCATTATGTTAGTTAATTTTTGAATTATATAAAAAAAACTATAAATTTATAACAATATTCAAACCAGACTAAATGCGACTGATCTAGGAATTTAAGTGCTGCCATCAACAAACTCGAGATGCACGATGAGATAAATTTATCCCACCTTTTCTCAACTATAATAATTCATGCGCAAACTAACTTTTAAAGACTAATTTTGATTTTAATGCATTCATTGAATATAAAGAATTTATTTTGAATCAAAAGTTAATTCTGCGAATTATTTTGTTGAACTACAAATGAAAACGAATTTTATTATAAAAAAAGTCGTGAATTTAAACTAATTTTTAAGATATTCTTGTTAATTTTCAATAGTACTGATAATTTTTTAAAAAATATAAGAAACATTCGAATATCCATTGAAAAAAAATTTATGCTATAAAATAACATGAGCAAGTTTTTTTTTTTAAAAAAAAAAGATTCTTAAAGAAGGTGGGATCTTCTATATTTTTACCCTTTGAGGGGCAATGGCCTCTCAAAGGGTAAACAAATAAATTCCATGTAATCAAATGGGAAAAAACTAATTAACTTTAACTATTTGCTTTAAAATATCTTAATTTTTTTGCTGCTAACCTCACCTTATACTTCTTTTAAAAACAAAAAAGATATCGAATTCTGAATTTACTGTGCTTCATGATATACAATTTTAATAGGTATAATATAGATTAATAACTCACATCAAAATGATCTCCACAGACATGACGAACGCTGCTTGCTGATAATTCCGGATTTAGCTTCGGATCTCTCTTCATCGCTTTACACCACTTTTTGCGAATAACATAATTTTTTGGTACATTGATAAATAATTTATCGGGTGCCGTTATAGTTGTATTACGACATTTAGGAACAATACAATACTTGTATCTTTCCGACATTATTTTATCTGATGCGATAGTCGGAAAGCATAGAAAAAAAAAAGAATTTCTATAGAGCGCGAACGGGAAGGATGAGTGTTTCTCCCCTGTCTGGCAATTTTGACGTCACACCCGTTTCGCGCCAAAATAGATCGTTTTTCCCGCGTTTTCTGAGAGGCGAACTTTGATTGCAAATTTAAAAAAAACAAAAGTGTCTAGAATTTTTTTCTTAATGTTATTGTTCGTTTCGAAGCATTTTAAATCGATTTAAAAAATAAAAAAAAAAATGCTGAAGTTCCCCATTGTGCTAAATCTATTTTGGGTTTACTTTCCTTTTTAGTTTTGCTGAATATCAGAAAAGCATCAGAATCGGTGAGAACTGAAATTAATGGAAGAGATGCATAATTTAATAAGTTTTATTATTCTATAAAAATAAACCTATTTTTGTGTAGTGAAAGTTTTAAACTAATTAATTTTCTTGTGAAAATAATATGTTATTTTAATATTCTTTCTGAGAAAATGTAAAAATGTTTTATAATTTTTTCTCTCAGTGGTCTCGAGCATCCAGTTACACTGTGAGGTTCCGATCATGCCAGTTTTTACACACCATTCTTACTTATATTCAAGATCATGGAATTGGGGAGTTAGATATGAACACCTATGAAGCTTTGCTGGAAGTTATTGAAGCAAGAAGACTTGATGTCAGCTGCAATGTTCGTGTTCAGGCTGTTTCACTCGCAAAATTCTTTCAAGATCCTCATACTATTAATGATCCAATCATCGCTGGTAAAGTCTCAGTATTTGTCACTTTTTAGCTTTGATATATCTAATTTTGATTTCATGTCAAAATACTTTTCAAACATTACACATTCAAGAGTGATTACAAGTCCATTAAAAAAATTCTGAAAACTGTCATGTATTTTAATTTCAACATATTTTCAGACAAATCCAGTATATTTTCACAATTTTTGAAAAAAATTATTCAAAACGAATGTATTTCTCACAAGGTTACTTACTCCTTTTGGATTCTGAATACAGACATGACACATTTCCACGGAAACGCAGATTTCCGCTTTTTCGACATCTGATTTTATCATTCTTAATTTTTTATTATATAATAATTCTACAATATTTTTAATATCTTCAGCACTTTTTGTATAAATTTATTAATTTTATTGTTAGATTAATTACTCTTATTTTACTTTTTGGTATTTATGTTTGACATGATTCACTATTTATGAAGTTCAGCTTTTTTTGTTCCAAACATGTGTCATGTCTGTGAATATTTTTTAAAACAATTTCTAAGTTAAGCTAGGTTTTGTGGGGCTTAAGTATTGGAAATTACTGAATTTATATTTTCCTTTGCTAGCAATTAATTACAAAAGAAAACTTGAAAAATATAGCTATAGAAACATGGCAGTCAATTTTCAATAATATTTCTTCACTGGATTCATATATAACCATATGCCTTTTATCTGAAGCATATGTATGATAATTCTGGATTTTCCTTTAGATGAGTAACAAGATCTCTAAATAAGTGTTAATTATTTATCTTTTCAGTGTTGTGTAAAATGACTATATACAGATATATTTTTCTAACTTGCAGGTCTATGTTGGCAGATGCAGAATGACCCGAATCCTCTAGTTCGGAAAACGACAGTGAGCATAGTTGCAGCTTGTGAAGAAACTATCATTCCCATTACAAAGAGATTTTTGTATGACAAGAATGCTAATGTTCGCAATGCTGCTCTATTGCACATATGCAACAGAATAAGTCCACGATCATTTACGACCAGGCAGCGAATCATGATCTTAAAGCAATGCTTCAGTGATCCTTCTCGTAAGCATTTAAATTCTCACTGTTAAATATTACTGCCAGTTTCATACCAAACAGTGCATTTATTTTAAATCTAAAACACTTGTGTTATTTTATACTAGCCGCTTTTGACTACCATCATATAAATAGTATTAATTCAGCTATGCAACATATTTAATTTTTGGTAAGCCGAAGACACCAATTGCTACGAAAGACATAGAAATTTTGTTGAATCGTATAAAAGAAATTGAAATGTACAAAAGAATGCAAGGCATGTAATATATGAATTCAACTGATTGTACAAAAGAAAACAGTGCTCAGAAAATGTATTAGATTTGAACTAAATATTGATGCATATATGAATGAAAATGCATTGAATTGCATCTTTTGAAGCTAATCTTTTAGGCAAAACACTCACTACCTTTTCACTGCTTGAATATAAAATGAACTTCCTGAGTAAAAAAAAAATATGATTTAAAGATTTTTTTTAATTGAGGAAAAAAATGATGAAATAGATTTGACTTTCATTACAGCAATGGAAAGTACTGCTACAAATGATATTTAAAAATTTGCTAAAAAGTCATGTTGTAACTAAATTTATATCATTAAAATTTTTTTTAAATTTCTTTTTAATGTGGTGGAAGAAGTATTTTTGTGTGATATGTTGTATTAATTTCTGGAGTTTATAGCCAAAATTTTGCTTAATTTGTAATTAAAATTTTGGAAAAATCATTTCAAAGGGCCGATATGTGTGCATCAAATTTGGTAACTCTATGTCCAGCAGCCTGCCATGTAGAATGACATACATTTGCTTTTACCATAAGTAAAGATTTAAATACTTCTCTGTTTGTTATGTATGTCTTATTTTTGCCATTCTTGGAAAATTTGTAGGTAACAAAAATTTTACTTTGTACTCTGTTCACCTTTTTCAAAATGTTTCTCTCAATTCTATGTGAATCATCTTTTTTTCACATGAATGGACTTTACTCCTTTTTCTGTTCTAACACAAAATTTGCCACATTCCTGACATTAAACCTGTGTTTTATGTGCTTAATTCCTTTTTTAAATTTTTAGCTGTAGTTCGTCGCATTGCTGAACAGAGGTTAGTACCTGTTTGGTTCCGGGCATATAAAGACAAATTAACCAGATTTTTCAAAGATCTTCAGGAAGGCAATGAAAGCTTAGATAATATAGTTTTTATGCCTGAACTTCTGCAAGTGCTCGCGAAGTGTGTGAAAATAGCTCAACTTGTGGATGAAATTGGCTTGGATGTAGATAGGTAAGCATTTTTACTCTCACTCCCTTCCTTTGAAATAATGTAAAGTAATATATATATATATATATATATATATGGTCTATAAAAAGAATTTTCTGTTGTAAATTTTACTACGATTGTTGTACTTAACTTATGCACTTGTTTAATTATGTTCAGAAATGCAATGTCTGGTTTTTTAATGCTGTTGTGTTGTTGTATTTGCTAGCTGTCTGCCAAAATCTACTTTGTCTGGCGAACAAGCATTTTTATGGCGTCATTTTTATCAACTGGCTCACAAAGATATCCGACTGTCAAAGTTTATTCCTTCACCTGATGATTTAATTGATTTCATTTTAAAGTAAGTTTTTAAAAATATACCTTACAAAGTGTATTTTAATTCAATATCTTTGTTATCTTTGAAACTATGCTTCACCAGTGTATTTTTACTTTCTTGTATATAAAGTAAGCAGAGAAAAAATATTGAAGTCATGACCTTCCGATTTAAATTTCCACCAGTGTATTTTTACTTTCTTATTATGTAACTGAGAAAATGTATTGGAAGTCATGACCTTCCAATTTAAATAAATTCCCACCATTGTGTTTTTACTTTCTTGTATATAAGGTAAATGGGGAAAAGGTAGTGAAGTCATGACCTTCCGATTTAAATAAATTCCCAGCAGTGTATTTTTACTTTCTTGTATATTTAGGTTAATGGAGAAAAATTATTGAAATCAATGATTTGAATAAATTCCTATATTTTGGACCTTCCCAAGTCTGGGGGGACATTTTTAGAATTATGTTGATCTAAACACAATAACTGAAAAATGGAACAAGATTGAGAAATGAAATTGGTACATTGTCTTTATAACCAGAGTTGCAGATCTGTATCAAATTTTTGACTACATCCACCAAAAAGGTTAACTATTTATTTATGTGAATGGGATAACTCAGAGGTACAAAACTAGATAAATGAATTTTGGCATCTTGTCATAACTCCTAAAATTGTATATCTGCATCAAATTTTAGACCCAGTTGATCAAGAGAAAAGAACCAAAATTCATACTTGATTTTCTTCTCTATACTACAAACACAAAATGCACCATATTGTGTAAGTATACAAAGAGCGTAAAGGAGAATGCTCCCCTAGTTTTAAAATGTTTTTCTCCTGAAGCATATAAATCTTGGCTATTGTTTTGCTTTAATGTATTACATTTTTTAACTTATAAATTAATTTGAATTGAATGACGTTAGCAGCTGAAACAATTCTGTCATCATTGGAGTGTTTATTGAATCAATCAGAAAAATTTATGTATGTTTTAAAAAATACATGGCAATATGTAGTATATAATTTTTATTAACATTAATTAAATAACACTTATTAGATCTTATGATTAATGTTTGTAAGAATTTAAAAAGAAAAAATTGATTTAAAATAGCATGTATTGTTGTTTGATTTTTAAAATCTGTTATTCGTTCTTACCAGAAAATAGAAGTAATTGTTATAGAACAAGAGTATTTATTTGTTTGCATGCTATTGAATCAAAGATTTACTTCAATAACAGCTGTTATTATTTTTTAACTGTTTAGGTATTTTTCCAATTCTTCAATTGAAGACGATCAAGCATATGTTTTCAACGAGCTTATTTTGTTTTTATTGGACATCATTGAGACAAATGGAGTTGAGAAGTGGTAAGATATTTTGCATCATAGTTATAACTAGCTGTGTGGCCCGGTGTTGCACGGGCTGTCTCGAATAATGCATCATTCCCTGGTGGAGAGAAGAAGTGTGGTCACGCGACGCCTCGGGATCCATACTTTTTCGTTTGCTTGCAAATATTCTTTCAAATCTAGTCTTTTTATTACTTTATTTTCATATGCCCGCCTCCGGTTTATTTTTTCTACAAACATTGTCACTAACTTTCCCAAAATCGTAAATCTCCTTTGAATCCTATATTGTTTAATTAAAATTTTTAAATCCAGCCTTTTAATTACCTTATAGCTAATAACCCAACGTTTCTTGGGATCCATATTTTTTCATATGCCCGACTCTTTTTTTTCCCTACAAATATTGTCACTAAGCTTCCCCAACAAATGTAAATCTGTTTTGAATCCTCTCTTGTTGGATTAAAACTTTCAATTCTAGCCCTTTTTGCTACCTAAAAACAGTATGGTTTGAATGAAAATGCGAGAATTCCTATGTTTATAAATTAAAACAGATTAGCATACTGTTTGTTTTGCAGAAGAAAAAATACAACGAAATAAAAAACTGAAATGATAAACGATTTAATATTACACCAAACTAATAAATTAAACACCAGAAACATATATTTTTGTCTTGTCCGTATTTGAATAATAATGAAAAAAAAGGGATAAAAATTAATAAATATTTTCCCCAACAAACGTAAATGTTGCGAAACACCGTATGACAAAAAAAAAGAGAGAGAAGAAATGTAGAACAAGAATAATACAACATTTGTACAAATCCAGATGTAAGAACAACCGATGTGACAGATAGTTATGGGAGCTCTCGTTAGATGGCAGCACAATATTTCATTCATTTATGCGTTTTTAATTAATACAGGGATGAGATTCTTCCGCTTTTTCGCGAATTTCCGCTTTTTTTGTTATTTTGGAGAAATTCCGTTTTTTTTTTTTTTTTTTCTTTTTCCCGGATTTCCGATTTTTTTCCCCTGCAAAAAATTTGCTTTTTCTTCCGAAAATTCCGCTTTTACACAAAGAAAAGAAACTTTCCTATCTTACGTTTTCGAAAGAAAATTCTGGGAAAATATGCTCAATAGTGCAGCGTAACTCCACTGGCTAGGAAACTAGCTGATTCATCTTCTACTGACGAATCATTATATCTGCCAGCTCTACAAGGATGAACATTCCAACATTCAGTGCGATTCAAAGTATTAAGTACCACCTTTTTGCAGAAAACAAAACCTCTGTGGCATATTTTGCAAAAAAAAAATTTGCATGAACATTTTGAAAAAAAAATTAGTTGAAAACTTAAGGTCATCTTGTATGGCATACCAAGATGAAGAAATAAAAACAAAAACAAATAAACTACATTTAAAAAAAAAAAAAAAAAACTCCTGTCAAAAGAGGCAGCTAAAAAGCTGTGTGCAAATGCAGCAAAAAAGCAGAGAATAAGACATAAAAATCTTCTCAAAATAAAAAATAAAATCGATGATTTACCTAGGCATTCTAGAGATAACATAGTCCCGACAACTATGCCAGTAATTAAACAAAAAGATACTAATGAAGACTGTGCAAAAACTTTAGCCTCTACTGAAAATAAAGTTGCAGAGGATGCAAACACATCCTTTAGTGACGAAAAATCTGTCAAAGATAGGAGCCCTGCAAATCTGTTACCAACAAAAGCCACACAAATAAAAAAACGAAAGAAAACCACTTATTTAACAATTAAGGAAATGTTTCAAAGGGTTTCAAATAACAGTAATGCTAAATGAATCTGTTATTGTAACTGTACAACTTCTCAACCCCTCTCACTTTATAAGGTGCAAAATCATTGTGCTGTTACTTTTGCAAAAAAGTATAAAAATAAAAGAAATAAAACAGAATTCAGTATATGATACATTATTATAATTTATAAAGAGCTAATGCACTTTACACAATTGCATGAAGCAAAAGAAATTATTTGTCCTTATTTTTATTTATTTTTTGAGCTAACTTTTATCAAAAGGCTATTAAATATAATTCTTCTCGGACTTCTGTTGGTTGAATGTTGCATCTCAACATGTGGTAAATATGTTTTAATGTCTAATTTTGTATTTTCTGATGCCCCTGATGATGTGTTAAACTTGTTGAACTTTTAATGTGAATGATTTAATAATACTTTAATATTATTTTTCTTATTTATACATACTGAATTATAAATAATTAAGTTATTAATTATTATAGTGTAATATTTTCATCATGTTGCATGTTTTACTTCTTTGGCGTATAAATTATGGTACAGATTTTTTGCTCACATATGATTTCAGTCTTTTTGCTTTTTTGCCAATCTCATCCCTGTTAATATCTTTTTAACTAATTGTAATTTCAATGGTTGAAATGGATTCATTGGATTATTTCCTGTCTTTTGGTACTTTTTGCTTGTTTCAGGATTCAGTGGTTCATGAGAAGATAGAAGGACATACATACGTCTGTTTATGTTCAAATTTTAATAGGAATGACTAGCTGATAAATCTGCCTTTGCTCGAGATCCAAATTTTTCATGTGCCCCCCTCCCCCTCCATTTTTTTCCTGCAAATATTGTTACTAACTTCTCCCAACAAACATAAATCTTTCAATCTTTTCTTGTTGAATTGAAACATTCAAATCTTGTCTTTTTATCACCTTATAACAGTATGGTTTGAACGAAAATGCAAGAAGTTTAGAAAAAAAGAACACTTCTTTTAAACAATAAACCATGCAATAACTGATACAACTTTGCATTGTACAATTCTACTATACAAAATTTACCCTTCGTTGCTGATTTAAAAGAATAAATTTTAAAATCTCTAAAGAATGAACAAAATATTACCATATTATATATGAACATATATAACTTATATTATCATATAAGTTACAAAATAAAACATCAAAAGACACACACTCACACAGAAAGAAAAAAATGAGAGAGAAAATGCAAAAACAATTTCCGATGTTTAAATGAATTAAAATTCGGAAGCATAATATTTTGTCTTGTCCAGTATGAATCATTTGCAGAAGAAAGACCTTTCTGAAAACTTAAAAAAATCTTTACAAAACAGGACAATTGCACAGCAGTTTCAAATTACTCTTATAACAACGGGGATATTCTAGATTCAGAGATGTAAAAATTATGGTTCTCTGGTGAGAATATATGCAGAAAATAGGCAACAAATGCCCAAATTTACCACTTAACATTGAATAAATAAAAATCTAATTCGAATTTTAAAATAATTTTCATGGTATTAGCTCCTACTTGTGCTAATCCATCACTTTTCCAAATTTGGTCCTTGTAAGTTAAACAGTATGGGTGTGCATTGTGATGTCAAACATGATATACCTTATGTATTCCTCATCAGTAATAATTTGCCTGCTAACCCAAAACTAACATAGAAACACTCAAATGTTTCAAAAATATTACTGAATAAATGTGTTTCGTCATATTTTTCATTTAAAAAAGTTTTATTTGTTGCCTTTTTATATCTTTATCTATTTACTATCTCAGAGAAAAATAGCTCAGTTGTATAGTTGTCATAGACAGATAAAGAAACTGTCACATATTTCTGACTAAATGTTCTAGTAAGAAAATTGGAACTTCTCATATGTAGGATACTTATGATGATATCTTTGTGATTAATATCATTTATATTTAATAATTTATAATTAATTTTAATTAACAAAATAATTTCCTTACAATTACTTTTTTTAATATTTTATGCATCATTTCTTAAAAGTGAAATTATTCGGAATGTTTCGTATAAAGTGATTATGTTCCCTTTGTGCATTTTGCACAAGCATAATTTTTATGTTGATTGCAGATATTGTTAGTACCATTTCTTTTGAGACACCCTATTTAATAAGTTTCGCTTTTACTATTAATTTCTTGTATAATATTTAGCTTCCTTCAATGGCTCAGATAATTCATAGCAGATGTTAGTCTATTACGTGCAGTGCAGTGGAAAAAAAAGGATTAACAAAAAAATTATTGAATCATCTATTATATTATTCTTATATTTTGACACAAGCACCTTAAATTGCTTTTATAGTATGAAGCAGTATGACTCTGGCTAGCTCTTTTGAAAACATTAGAAATTTATTACAATCACTGAACACAAACACATAAAGGATGAACATTTATATTGATTCCAGGTATGAACTTGTTTGGGGAACAAATGGTTTTCTTTTGGCTACTTGTTTCAGCACAGGTGGTGGGATTAACTTTTTCTTTAATGTATCACCTGGTCCCCACTTCCAAGAAGCCAACTTCTTGGTGAGATTGTTCAATGGGCCTGAGATCGCTGCAAATTGAGAAATAAAATGACAATATTGATTGCGGATTTGCAAGAAGCTCTGCTCTTGTTTTATATTTTTTTGGAGGCTGAATTTTCACATTTGCTTCAGTTTTCGCAGGGTCAGCTTCAGTTGAAGCATTAGTAAAATAGTGTCCTAACTACAAACAGGGTTCCCACGGGTCTTGGAAAGTGCTTATTTTAACCTGCAATTTCTAAAAGCCCTTGGAAGTACTTATTTTTCGTCAGTAGTCCTTAGAAAGTGCTTATTTATAAAGAAAATCTTAAAACATTTTAAATAGAAATGAAAATTCTTTATAATTTATTAGTTTAAACTGTGAAATTTTTGAAATAAAATTGTTAGAATGTAATAGGTTGTAATATGTTTATAAGTCGAGATTTTTTACTATATATATAAGTAACTTTTGAACTTTGAAGATAGGGGTAAGTTTAATTTTTTTCCCCCTCTGCTGTACCTATTTTATAGTTTGTTGACATGCGTACATATTACTTACATATGTGCATATGCATACCATATTTTAACTGCTGGCATTTTTAAAAATGGGACTGGGTGTATTTTGAAAATTTTTTATATGGCATTTTTTTTTAATAATTTAAAGAAATAGACTTAAATATTGAATTCTTTACTGTTGAAAGTCGTGTATTAAATTGTGAAATAGGGCTTTTATAATGTTTTATTTAAGTCCTTATAAAGTTTTAGAAGGTGCTTATTTTTAATTTGAAAAGTAGAGTGGGAACCCTGTAAAACTTTTCCTTTGGGCAAGTAAATTTGTGTTTAATTCTTTCAAAACACTAGGCATTTAAAGACATGACACAAGTTTTCTAGACGTTCTTCAAATGACGAAGATATCACTATCATGTCATCTAAGTAGGCAAGGACCTTAAGTATGTTTTAGAAAGTGTCTGTAGGTCTTACAAAAGTTGCAGAGGCAGTTTATAACTTGAAAGATATTCTAGTGAATCGGTATATTCCAAATTGACACACAAATGCAGTTTTGTCTTTGTCAGGAGAATAAACTTGAGCTTCATGATATCCACTTTTCAGATCAATGGTGGACATGTAGGCAGTTAGTTTAGAATTTTGCTAGAGGTCGTCCATGTGTGGCAGGAGATATGGATCAGGTTTTTTTCACAGCAGTAAACTGTATTCTAACCTTTTAATAGGTTTTTATTGCTTTTGCACTAAACACCTAACCAAAAACAATTGTGTGTCTAAAATTCTTATATATTTGTGGTATTTTTCAAGAGAGTGAATTATCAATATTTTACTTTCAGTGAAAAGATATTTCCAGTGCTTTTAGGCATTATGAAAAATCCTTTCATTTCATATGAAGTAATGCCCTACATTATGCCATTGTTTTTAAATTATGCACCTAAAGAGAGGGAAATGATTCAGAGTGACATGTTGGAAGTCATCGAAGATTTATTGCAAATGTTGCAGTTTACACCTGAAGATCAGGTGAGGTTCCTTATAAATCAGAGAATTATTTAATGCTCATGATTTTTTTAAATATTTTATTTAATAAAGTGGTGTAAATGCCATAAAATGTGATAATGGAAGCATTTATTTGACATAATTTAAAACATATATTATTATTTCAAAAATAACAAATTAAAGAAAATTATTACTGTGCGCTTTACTCATAATGATTTTTTTGCTCGTTTTTTTTATATAAACTTTAAATAATGTGAAATAAAAGAATGTTTCGATTTGTGCATCATATATTTTGACAGTTTTGTGCAACAATATTAAAATTTTGATGTAGATATGTTTAAAATTTTCGACATATTGAATTGAGAAGAGATATTCTTCCTATTTTCTTAATTATGCTATGAAAATAAAACAGAGCTATATTTGCAAACATTTTAGCATGTGCATTGCTATTCTTATGAAGTGAAAATATTGTATTTATTTTTAATTAATGCTTTTATTTACCTGCATATTGCGACTTCATCTAATGAAATATTAAATACATGTATTTGTATGTACTTATTTGTCTATGATAAAAATGAAACTTTTAAAAACATTCATGGATGAGAAAAATAGCTCAATTTTTTAACTTGCATTGTTGAATATTTTTTTAAAATTTTAAGACAGCATGGAATTTGGAAATTTGAAAATTAGAAAATGAAAATTCATGAATGACAATCCATCAGTGGCAGAATTAATTTATGTCATTCAGAAACATTGGTTGCATATCACTTTATCAAAATTATTTTTTACCAGGTGTTATGAGTTGTATCCTGTTGTGAAAGTATACAAGAATGTTGAGGAAGGAACACTCCTGATTTTTAAACTATATTCGATACTCGTTCATTTCAGATTTGCTTTCTACTTCATAACCTGATCTTTATAAGGGAGGGGGGGAGATACTTTTACACTTTTTATAAACTCATGATTTAAATAATTTAATTGATTTTTAGAAAGAAATATATTTATTAATTTATGTTACACTTTAACGTTTTTTTTTCTTTTTTTTTTTTCTTAAACATGAGTGAACCTTCGAATGGTGGAGTGTTTTTAACCATTGTAATGTCAGATTAATTTAAGAATTATTCAACTAGATAAAAGGAACGAAAAAATTATTATTTGGAAGCGAATCGGCAATTTTTTTATTCAGATATTAGAAATAATATATATTTAAATATTATTTTAGGCAAAAGGTATTGTTCTCAAATGCTTTGCAATTGCTTCTCAAGTTCTTATTGAAGAAAGTGTTATTACAAGCAAATTCCAGAGTATCAAGGATGTGCTGGTAAGCATTTTAAAATAGCTATTTTTATGAATTATTTTAAGAATTTCTAAAATAACCTTTTTGTGAATGCTGACGTGTAATAATTTTTTGTGCATACATTAATTTGGTACTTGC
>BGPR01025999.1:0-21870 GCA_013235015.1 Araneus ventricosus | reverse complement strand
ACCCAATTTAATCACAATTGAGATGTATAGCAATTATGAATTTTAATCACAATAACCACAAACATTCAAATTTCAATTAATGCATATAATGTACAGAGTTCTCAGGTAAGAAATAGCCACTTTTATCAGATGTTTCATTTATTAACTTCTTTTTGTGTTGTTCATTTTTCCATGTTTTGAGATGTATACTACGGAGATCTCTACAACGCTGTGAAAAATACTTAATTCTAACTTTGCACACAGTAGACAGTTATTTAATCTGGTATTACACAGTTTATTTAATCTGGCTTCTCTTCTAGTCTGGTGTTTACAGCAGGGCAAATAGGTAGCGTTAAAGGCAAAACAAGTTTTTGTGTGTGACCTTAATGCAGCATAAATAATGGGATTTTGAATTATATTTTGTAATACTTATTATATACAGCGGCATAGCTAAAGGGAGGCAAAGGGAGCGGTCTGTCCGGGTGGAACTTCAAAAGGGGCGGCAAAATCAGACATGGAGGACAACAATTTTATAACTAAGAAGAGCAGAGAACTAAGTGTGCATAAAAACTGATGTAATTACTTTCTATTTTTCACCCTTTGTAGGTAAATTGCCAACACGTGAATGAAAGATTGGTGTTGGATGCAGAAATTTCCCTAACTTTCAGCACAGATCAAGGGTATCAAACCACAAATTATGTAACCAACATGTTTTTATCCAGGATTTTTTTTTTTTTATGTATCTATGTAAAGGAAGGACAGTATTTTGGAAGTTCACCCTGGGCAGCAAAAGTTGTAACTACACTAGTGATCATATAAAGTAAAATTTCCTGTATAATTTTGTGCATTAAACATAGGTTTTGCTATTAAAATGTTTTTTTAAAAAAAGAAACTCCATTAATTCAACACTTTCATTAATTTGGCAGGCCTCTGGATCTGTTATATGCCAGATTATTGCATAGAAATATGAACACTTCCATAAGTAATTCTAAAAAATTCTACAGTAAGTATAACAATATAGAGAAAATGATTTGCTTCAAATACTGTTCCAAAATACTTACAGGACACACACCACAAGGCATTCTCATAAGTCCAGCACTTGATAATAAAGGTTTTATAGTCCTGTAAAAATTCTCTGATCCTGACCCTTTAGAAGAAGAGCTCGTCAGAGAAACAGATTTTTCTACTTTATCATCATAAATTAAAGCTTCTAGAATTTTCTCAATATCCGGCAATTTCAACTCAACCTGGAAAAGAGATATAAATCTGAAAAATGCTGTTCGTAAATTTATCAAATAACTGTGCAACACTGTGTATTTTAAATTAAATATTTATTATCTGTCTCAGCAAAGAAGCCAGAATAGTATCTAACTATATCAATAAAAAAAACGAATACAATTGCCTAGAAATTCCCTTTCAATACTATCTTAACCAAAGAGCCTACATTTTAAAAGAATTAAATTTTAACTGTGCATTATCAAGAATAAAAAGTCTTTGACAAAATCAATCACCATAATGAACATTCTGAATAAAAGATGATGTACGTTAATTCTTAAAAATGAGAATGCAGAATTCTTAAATCGGATGAGATTTTTGTCATACCCTGTATTTAAAGATATTGTTTCACATTTTTAATATTTCTGGTTAAAACAACATATTCTGAAATTTAGGATACCATTTGGAACGCAAATATTGCGGAAACTATTACTTAATTTATATCAAATAATTACTTTTTCAAATGTTTAGCTGCATAACTTATATGAGAACATTTAAATGATTTTTCAAAAATAATATAATGGGATTGAGTTAAAAAATAATCATAGTTTTATTTTATCTGTAATTTAATTTTTGAGTTTATAAATATTTTTTGTTATGTAAGAATTAGAAAAAGAAAAGCATTTAATAAAAACATTTCAGAAATTTTGGTTGCAAATAATCATATTAGATTTTTATTTGAATTATACATGTTCCTTAGATTGTATTTAGTTAGGTTATTCTACAAAATTTTGTAAGATACAAATCAACACACAAGGTTTAATTTATGTAGCTTTAGAATTCATCTGAAATTTTAACAGAATATGTTCCTACAATTTAATTTGAAATATATTATTTATTAGTACTTTTAAACAAAAATTGTTATTTAACAGATATTTTACCAAGTAGAAAATCATTTATTTTAATAAACAGTACTTAAATTTTATTGCACTTTTAATCTACATTCTTAAATATAAGTACAATTCACAGTTTTTTGACTCCCTCTATGCAAAGATAGGTACATCAGCTGAAATAAAATACTCAAGCAGCAAATTAAAACAGCCAAAATCAGATAAATTAGTTACCTTGCTAATTTTGAGACTATTTATATAATCGCATATTTCTCTGGAGGATTTGAATGATGCATGCCTTTGTGAAACTGGATCTGAAAGTTTCTCAGCTAATCCTTTCTGGAATAAACAATTTCAATAGATATATGAGCTTTTGTACATTTCATGTTTAGGATTTTTTTTTAAATCATTTTTCAAGGTAAACAGAAAAAGTTAGTTGTCACTGATTATATGACAATGAATGGATTGTGTCAAGAAGAGAAATTTAGAGGAAAAAAAGCATTATTTGAAAAACCTATATCTTACAATTGTATAAATTGAAATCGCCCTCAAATATATCAATCGTATAAAAATTTCTGGTGTAAATAAATTTAAAAAAAAAAAGAAGATCAAAGCAGGGATGTCAGAACAAATTTCAAATGTAATATACCTAAACATCAAGGTTTTTTTCTAATTCTGTTGAAATTCACATTTAATAAGAAACAAGACTTTTTCAAATTTAAAAATATATTATACAGGGTTAGCCTAAATGATTCATTGGGTTTAAAAACACTGTGTATCGAGAGGTACACAACCTACAAAGACGGGTGATACATGGCAAGATATATACACTCCCTAAGTTTAAAAGCCCGCCTCGTGGCTCGCGTGCTTGCTAGATGGCAGGCGACTTTCTCAACAGAGACCTGCCACATCGCTGGACAGGGCATGCTAGTCTGGATGATGTTCCTCTGTTGCCATGGCCCCCAGACCTCACGCAATGTGATTTTTTCCTGTGGGGTTACATGAAGGACAACGTTTATGTACCCCCAATGGCACCAACGCTGCAAACACTACAGGATTGCATCACTGCTGCTGTGACGGACATTGACGGAAACATGCTATAGGAACGGGATTACTGTTGGGATGTGTGCCGGGTGACCAAGGGCGCACACATTGAACATTTGTAGTATGTACCAGAAACTTGGCAAGTGTACATATCTTTTCATGTATCACCCGTCTTTGTACGCCATATACTTGTTAATAAACAGTCCTTTGAAACCCAATGAATCATTTAGGTTAACCTTGTATATTTTGAACATTCAAAAGCATCCAGACAGTTTTTGACCAATTATGCTGAATGACAGCATAAAAAATGCATATAACTTTTTTAATGAAATGTTTAGTAAAAATATTTTTGGGTAATATTGATTCAAGCATTAATTATGAATAGTTCACAAACTATAATCTGTTTTATTACCAAACTTAACTAGGAAAATGTAATTAGAATTTTTTTAAAAAAGAAGATTAATTCCAAAGAGGGATTCTCAAAATAAATATCTTTCTGCAAAAACAATAATACAATGAATGAAAATTCTTAGCAATGATACTCAAGAATTTGAATTAGCTTCTAACAGAAAGGAATTTTGGGACTTGGACTAGCTATTTATAGATCCCCCATTCCGTTTTCAAATCACAGATTTTTTTTTTTTAAATGTACAAGTAATTTCAGCAAAAATAGAAGCATACTACAATTCTTAAAAAAGGGAACTATATAACATTAAAATTAAATTTGTAGTTTTTTAAAAGTAACATTACAAAGAAAGTTAAAATGACAAAAGAACATACTGCTTGTAACAAATATCGGTAACACTGTTCACCAAGTACATCGACAAATTCTGTTTCAAATTCTTGTCCACTATAAAATGTCCCTCCAGTTACTGCATGACTAGGCTCCAATCCATAAAGCAAAAATAATTTTTTCTTGGATGACTGCAAAATAGGCATGGTAAAATTAAACATTAGAAAAATTCAATGCAAACTGAAACTATTGTCTACCTATTATTCTTATTTTGTGCCAAGCAATGAAAAATTTGTTTAGTTAAATAAAATTAAAATGTTAAAATGAATTTCAAATCTATTTCATACATTGAAGCAAACATGGATAATAATAAAAGCAAGACAAAAAACTAATTTTTAAACATGTAGCCAATAAAATTAAATAAAATATAAAATGATATTTACAATATTAATTAAGCTAAAATACATACTTTTAAAACTAAAATTAATTGTACTAAAAAAATTAACCAAAAAAAAAAAAAAAAAAAAACCAAGCAATACAATTTAATAGGTATGTATTACTGTTAAAGTGCATAAACCAGTTATATCACAAAATACTAGGATAATTCAAGAAATACTTATTCTGCACTAGGGTGTGCCTTATTTTGGGTCAAAAAAAAATTTTTATTGAAATTTTTTTGCCCACCCTCTAAAATTGCCCCTTTTGATCAGATTAACTCACGCGTAATATTTGAGTCCAGTAGGATGAAATTAACCCATGCCGACCTGAGCCGGAACTTTCAATGATACAATAGGTGATATGATGTATTTGGAACAAATAAAATACTCAGCATTATTAATTAAATATTAGATTTAATAAATCACCAACTCATATGTACATTAATACTTTCATACGCTTGATGCTGCAGAACTTAAAATTAGTGTGGATATTTTCTTTTTAACGTAGATTTTTTTCAATCTGGATATATGTTGTGGTGATCTTGGACACAACGAAGAACACATTGTTTTTGTTCTTCATCAACAGTTAATAACCCGTTAAAGTCCTACATTAATTTAACACCTCCTTCAGCACTGTCATTAACTGGTTTCAACTCAATAATGATCTATTTGACTTCCAAATGTGGCATTATTTTCCCAGGTTGAAGGGCATTCTTGAAGAAAACAAGTTTCCATATGAAGGCGATAGAAAAAGTCTTTGCTTTTAGTAGAAACAAAATCATCTAATGTTTTATCTAAAATACAGTAGTAACAGAATTACACAGTGTAAATACAAATGCAGCATTCCTAAATAATAATAATAGAATAATTAAACTTATCAAATAATTCACCTGCTGTTTTTTGCACTGAAGGAATATATCTCTGTTCTATGTGTAGACACTTACGATCAAGGTTTGCTACAATTTTCAGTTTCACTTGTACATCAACATCCTCATCACAAAGGGATAAAATTGGCAATTCTTCTGATAAATACCACAAGTGCTGCATAAACTTCTTTAAGGCTGCTCCTTAAACTGTTTCATCAATCTTTTTGTACGATTTTAAAAAGCAGAGGTATTGTTTGGGAGCTTTTACAGCTGCACTGCAATTAAGCCATGGTATCACATACACAGTTGCAATGAATAATAAAATGTCTCTAAAGCCTTCTCATTTTAGACAGATAGTGTAAGTTGCGATCTGAACAAAAACATTTTTAAGGAATAAATTGCTCTTGCCATCCATCGAGCTTAATGCATCGCACCCGGAGGGTCGATTTTAAATTTCTCTTCAGTATTTCCTCCCAAAAACATTATGCACAGTTCGGCGAGTTCTTTAAAATCGCCTCTCAGTTTTTGTTTCTTTAATTTCTTTTCCAAAATTACTAACATTTCTTTAATTGCTGTCTCGTTAAAATGCCGTTCCACATTTTCTTTCCCATTTTTGATATTATTAATATTGATGTTTTTTCAATTTTTTTTCTCAAGTCTTGGAAAAGTGGTATATCAGGACTTTTTGCTACCTCACATATTTTGCTTTCAAATACATTTCGCGAAACTAGCTCATATAAGTGATGACAGCATGGGAAAAACAGCATTTCTCTCTCTCTCTCTATATATATATATATAGTTTTGGTTCTAAAAGGATGCATGCACCATTTAAGAGGATAGTGTTTGAAGCAATTGTGACACTGCACAAAATCTGCACATTAGTTTCCAGACACTAATGTGTCAATGCAATCCAAAGAGCATGCGCTTGGCCTTTCCCAGTTGCATTTTGTAATTTTGGAACACGAATGAGCTGTTCTCTGTCACCAAATGAAACAATAATTGGCAGTCTTTCTTCTTTTGCATCTCTGACATTTAATGTGATAATAGCTTACCATCCCAGTGAACAGTAAGGATTTGAAGAATATAATTTTGGAATGCTACTTTTATGGATTCGGCAGATTCCTTTCTTTTAATTTGTCGGATTCTATGAATTGATGACTTATTAATAATAAACGCTTCAGTATTATAGACAAGTGCTTCTACTACTGCATGAATAATGTAAACAGAATCTCTCACACTCAGTTGACATTTATCTAATGAAGCCACTAACTTCCGCGTAATAAAGTTTTTTGTACCTCTTTTTAAAACATCCTGATTTTGTGTATTCTCTGGAAAGTGGCAAGAAATGTCACTATCATTACTTTCATCAGAAGTGAACAATTCCTTAATTGATTCATTAGATGATGACACATAACTCACAGCAGAAGATGTAGAGGCTAAAATTGTGTTCTTTTCTCGTCTCTTCTCCTCTATTTCCTTCTTTTCCAGCACCTTTTCTTCTTTTTAAGAAAGCTTTTTATCTATCCCTCCAAGATAACCTACTAGTCCTAGCTCTAAATACTAATACTTTAATACTCAATAAAAATACTTTGTCTTCTTCAATTTTTATCAATTGAAATGTGTCATCATGAACAATGTCGAAAAGATTGTCTAAAGATTCTTCAAATTCCTTTTCACATCTCCTAAAAATATCCCGTTTCTTTTCTGAATTCTTTCGGAGAGTCCTCCATGATGCATACAAGTCAATCAATTTCTTTACCCAACGTTGTATAGATTTTGTAGATTCTTCCCTTTTCCCAAAATATTATATATTCACAAACTGTTATATTGGCACTATCACTGACATTTAATTTTACTTCCCTCAAGTTATAAAATAAAACAGATAGCATTTGTCTAATCGATGGCAATTTCTTTCCAGTTATTTGATGTCTGATATCTCCTATCAGAAGTACATATTCCTTTGCACTGCATAATTCTTGAGACATAATGTCAGAAAAACGAACATGTAACTTCCATGAAATGCAAGAACAGAATGTTAACTGTAACAGCCATGTGCATCCTTCGAAAGTTACAGAATATAACTGCAGCCTTCAAGACTGGCAAAAAGTGATGACTGTGACATGTTACACATCATGACTTAAACGAAACCAGGGTTCATACACATTTCCTTAATAGAAAATCAAGGACTATCAAGGACTTTTAAGGACTTATAAAACCAAAAAATAAGGACCTCTAAATTGAATAAACTTAACGAATTGTCGCACGCATTTTTAAATAAAATGCCTCATTTTTGCAAATTCAACCTATTAGATGGTAAAATATAATATAAAACATAGATAGAAGATACATTACAAATTTAACACAACAAAAATTCTTAAAAATATGAGTTAATAAAATTGATGAAAAAAACCATGAAACTGGTAATCAAATTAAATATCTTTTAATTCCAAACTTTTTTCATTCAATTTTACACCTACGGTATTTATTTTAATTTTTTTTTTCGATCATTGTTTTTCTTAGTCCATGCGATTGAATAAATAAATTTATGTCCTTTGACTTTTTGGCCTCATTATCTAAATCATTTGCTTCCCCATTTGTTTGGTGTATTTGGTATGGAACATTTTCTGTTGTTTTAAAAAAAATCTATTTCCTCCTAGAGCTTTTCGTTTCAGTTGTTTTGTTCAGTCTTTACTTTGGATCTTTCACTTTCTAAATACTGCATGTATTTTGCTCTAGCTGAGATGGCAAAAAGTAAGGACTTTTTTAAAAATGGGGCATAAAAATAAGGATTTGTAAGGACTTTTAAGGACTTGTACGAACCCTGGAAACTGATTGCTCAATGCGGGCACGTGATAAAAAAAGAACTGCAAACCAACAGACAGAAAGGCACCTCCACCAAAACAAAAGGCCCTATAATGGCTTTCAGCATTCACATTCTCTCTCGAAGTCAGCACAGGTTAAAAGGGGTTTAGCGACCAAAAAATTTTTATGGGGTGACATGAAGTAAGTGGAACCAAAATGGTGGGTGGGCATTTAAAAAATAAGGGACACCCTATTCTGCACATTAACCAGTTTATTCAAAGCATTGTGATTTCAAATGGCAATTACCACATATTTCTAAAATTTTGCTTTGGTAAATAGGGTAATATAATGAAGTGATCATTAATTTATAAAATACTAGTAGTATGCGCATGGTGTTGCCCATGGTATAATGACTTCAACAAAATAAAAAAAAAGCCCAAAGTTTTGAAAACAAAATCAAAACATATATACATATTATTGATTTCACCCTCAATTTTTAGTGAAAGTACGTGTAGGAACTTGAGCGAGATGAATAACACGTTCTTTTAACTAAAGATATCAGCATATATGCGCGACTATCAAAAAGTATAAAACAGATAAATCAAGTGAGTCATGGATCAGTAAATGAAGTAATTAAGATTAGCTGATGCAATAAAATGATCGAGAGTATGACATAACCTTCGCTTGTTACCGTCAGCCAATCGGATAGTAGAAATGCATTCTGGGAACTGAGAGTAACTTGGATCGGTCGAAAGCCTTGTTGATTCGGATATGCGAGAGAAAATTATTTGAACTAATCAATAAAAAAATTCATAGAAAATCGGAGAAAAAGATATTTTAATCATTTTGTTTTAAAACAGGGATAAATATTCTGATTTATACCTAAAAAAATTGAAAATGATAGCGTTATTAGAATGTCGGATGCAAGAAAATAAGAATCGAAAGTAAAAAATATAAATGAAAAGTGACTATTCAAAAATTTCTCAAAATTCAGTAAATTATGTTGGAAATTCGAAACAAACTTTATTGGAAAGAAAATTGTTTGTTCTATCTGATGATGAATTGATTGTTTTTCAACGATCATTAGAATAGATACTACAGCCATAAACGTGCCAAAAATGACCCAAAACATTAAATAAAAAATGTTCTAGATTAAATTTTAAAATTCTGGCTTCGAGGTGCATTGAGTCACCATTACAACTACTTGTGTGCCAAACTTCATGGCTGTAAGTGCGATAGATTCGTCTGGACATCACACACACACATTGTCATAACACATAAGTATAGATTTTTTGGGGCAAGTGAAGTAATGGAGAAGGCAAAACACAATTAATTTATGCAACAAACAGCCAAATCATCAGAAATAATATTATGGATTTCGGTTTTCCTGCAATACAGAGTAATTTCCCACCGATAGTTTTACACTGATGTGGAAATCAGTTCACTAGTTCTATACAAAATTTAAGGAATTTTCTTTCCAGATAATCTGCATTAGCATTTAATATGTAAGCATTATTTTTTGAATAAATTGATGAAAGCAATTAAAGGAGTTATTAGCAAATGAAAAATAGAAATTAAACAATAACATAGAGAGACAACAATGGGATACAAATCTTTCTGTTATACTTACAGAAACAACTGACTTTACTAGCCTTCTAGCTTCCATGCCTTTTAATATTTTGGTAATTTGTGGTTGAGGTAAATTGGTTGCATATTTAATATCTTTTGGTGCAATACCTGTTGGTGAAAGAGAATATATCATTAAAAGTGAAATCTGCTTTACCATTTTCTAAACTTTTTTAATGGATTAACAGTAGAGATTTCAGTAAATTTCTTCTAAATTATATCAAAAATACAAAGATTAAGATGACTGCAAAATAAAATTAAATAAGGATTTTTTTTTTTTTTTAGAAAAAATTATCAAAAAAGCAGTCGTAAAAAGACAACACTTTGACTTCAAAATCTGGCTAACCGATGGTACATGCCACTTCAAATTGTTTAGGAGTTTGGGAATACATAAAAAACAATGGAATGTGTTTAGTTGAGCCAATTAATTGCAATATAAAAGGGATTATGTTAACAGGCTAATTATTCTAATTGATTAATCAAAAATGAAAGCTTCAGGGAAAAAAAAATCTATAATACATTTTAAAGCCACATATGTTATAAAGTTTATTTTGTAAAAAGCAATCTTATTTCATCTTGCCACTTTTAGTTTAATATAATTGTAAATAATATTTCTCTCACAAATATTTTGGAATTTATTAATAATTTTAATTATCACCTTAATAGTTTTTATTTATTACCCACACCCATCCATAGGTTATGGAGGGTTTTAACGGTCCATGTGGAGAGTGCAAAGGAAAAATGAAATATTTTATAAAAATTCAAAACAAATACAGAATAAAAATACAATCCACAAAAATAATAATATATGTAATACATTAAAATATACAAATATTCATACAATGCATCAAATGCGGACTATTCGTGTGGGGGAACCACAACCAAAAAAACTCGAAGTGTAACTAAACTAATATACAAATGTTAATTTTAAAAAAAAGTCAGGAAGAAAGAAAGTCAATATATATTCAAAAAGATTTTTTTTCACCAAAAGGAAGTGGCTCCTAAAAAAAGTTTCAATCATGATAGTAAAAAACCCAGAATTTTTAAATCTGCAATTAAAGAATTCCAGATCTGTTTTGAAATTTCAATTGAAAAAGTCTATTCAAAACTAAAGAATTTTTTCCCAGATTTAACCAGATGGGCTTATGCTCTTTGGCATGATTTATCACCTTAATAGTGTCTTTTGTTCCCATCTATGAAGAATTCTGCTAATTTTTCAATCCTGAAATTCTTGTATTCAATAGGTTCTTAAGAATATTATTGAGCTCTATGAATTTAGGGGAAATAATTGAACATGAACAGTAGACAAACATATTAATAGAAAATATAAGGACAGAAATAATGTATTTATTTTATAAGCCACAAACCATTAAATAAAAATGTATGAAAAATAAAATCCTATTTCTAAAAATCAAACATTGAAATATAAAAATTTGTTATTCCTATAACTAGGATAAATTACTGAAAAAAGAATTTATAAAAAAAGTACTGCTATTATATTTAAAAAGTTAGTTTATTATTTCATTAGATATGTATTTGTTAAAAATGCATTACCATCATTGCCTGACTTTTTGACAGCTTCTAGAATGAGTTTTTCTTCATTGTCTGCACCCTGAGATTTTCTAAAAATAAAAGAACAGATTTTCATATAAATTTGCATTTGTAAAATTAATAAGCAACACAAAACATTTTATTTACACACAAATTATGTCTTATTGCAGGAGTGTCAAAGCCTCGGCCCACAACAAGCATTTTTATGTCCCATAATACATAACAGCATGAAACAATTTTTTAAATAAAATTTTAAAACTTCCAATTTTAAATAAATTATCAACAATTAACCACAACAACTGCTCATGACGAATTATTAATCGTATTACATTGATTAAGGTAATCGAGATCAAATGCTGTACAGATTTGAAGGTAACATGCAATGAAGATGGGAGGCCTGAATTTTACAAATATTTGCTAGTCAGGTTTGAAAACAGTTGAAAATTGGCATAAGAAATTATTTCCATGTTTGGAAACACTTATAAGTGAGAGCAATTATTTTCACTTATGAAAGGAACACAAAGACTCCTGTCAGATTCAGAATTACTGACATTCAAGTAAGCAATCACTGCGAACAAGTAATACCTTGAAGTAGAAAAGATACTGTAAGTTCTCAGATTCCGAAGCGCTCTGTGCATTTACGCATGCACCAGTCGGAGTTATTTTCACCAAAATAGAGGACAAGTGAAGAATGGAAGGGGAGATGTTTATATTTTACTTAGCGTGATCTAACAACGAAATCAGGAAATGAGCTCATCTGACTCATAGCCCGACACCCCTTTCCGGTGTAAAATCATTCAAAAGTGCTAGTTTCGGGATATTTAAACAATCTGCACTCAGTACCAATATGAAAACACTAACTTTACTGTTATTCTTGTTCATTTTGATATATAATGTAAGTTTATCTCTTTAATTTTTTTTTCAGCCTGCATATACTTAGATCTTGGTAGTTTGGCCTGTGCTTTGGCAGGTTTCAGTTTGACACCTCCGTCTTACTACATATCTACTATATCATTCTTAATCAATTTTGGGTTCATAGAAATGCTTCAAAAGCCATTTGATGAATTTGCTCTAAATATTAGCATGGCATCATTGAATGTTAATGCCAGCAATGGTTTAAAACATTTGAGAGGGAAATTTCGATCTTGAGAACCAACTTAGAAGTGAACTTTCAAGTCAAATTAATTGTAATGAACTGAGTATAATTACCAAGTCAGATCAGCAGTAGGAAAATAGTTGAAAGGCTTTAACATAATCAATAGTGATGGAACATTTGAAATGAATAGGCAAGCCTCGATGTACTGGTTAGTGTGTGGCGCACAGTGCTACGCCATCTTACTCTAATGTATATTAGCCAATATCCGCCTCCGGACATTGGTTAATATACATCAGAGTAAGATGGCGTAGCAAAATATTGTACAAATGGATTATTTGTACAGTATTTTGCTACACCATCTTACTCTAATGTATATTAGCCAATATCCATCTCCGGACATTGGGAATTCCTTTTGTCTAGTGGTTAGAATCTTCGGCTCGGAACCGAAAGGTCCCCGTTTCTATCCACCGCCAAAAGTGTATCTCCCATTAGCCAGTCAAAACCATATAATAAGCTGAACATGAGCACTAAATATTATTTTAAATTCCATTATACACTTTCTATGAAATAAAACAAAGCCTTTTTAAGACAAATTACGATGCACAATGAGAAGTGGATTTTACATGCTAATGTTATATATAAAAGGCATAGGATGAGTTGAAAACAGCAGCCTATTGTTACATCAAAGCCAGATTACATCAAAAGAAGTTTTTGCCCTTTACATGATAAAGTATGGAAGGTATTATGAAATGTAGGAAAACTGTTCACATCTATTGCTGTCAGTTGCATAATTTGGAAGGAGTTTCAACCATCAAAGAACCTGCATTAATGAATGGGAGAAGAATGATCATTCAGTACCATAATACTCAATGCGTACCACATGACTGACACAACAAAAGTCTGACACTTTTGGATGTCTATTTATGGCATTCTCAAATTATAACAAAAGCATCATTGTAGCACTTTCTTCGTGGCAAAAATTGCCATAGTAAACAGGAAGTGGAAATTTCGATAAATAAGTATTTTGCATCACAGATGAAAAAACTTTATACTGCAAGGATTGAACAGTTGCATGAGAGATGGGCAAACATTATGAAAAATAATGATGATCGTTCTAATGAGTCATCAGTTGGATTTTTTTTTCTATTAAAAGTTTTCTGTCTAAATCCAGCATAATTTTCCCAATTAACTTAAGATTTCACTTCACTGAAACTATCTATTGCACTGCTTGAAAGAAACTTAATATTGTTTTATAGTTTTCAAAAACTTTAATTGAACTTTATTAATTTGTTAAATGGGACTGGGTTTTTTTTTGCATCTATTATCAGGAAAATAGAAAAGGTAAAATATTCAATAAAAATCTATCATAGGAAGGAGATCATAATAAAATGAAAAACAATGATATATAAAACCATTAAAATATTATCAGTTTAAAATGCAAAATGTTTAGTGCTTTTCATTGTATTGCATGCATAGTTTTTGTTAGCATTACACTTCAATTCATGAGTTTAAAAATCTCTTCAGGCTTATTCTTGTGCAAGTTCCTGATTTTCTTTAAGGTTGATTTCTGCAGTTAAGGCACAACTAACCCGGGAGTTGTGCAATGATAATTAACAGAATTATTTTAATATCAACTTTTAAACATTTACAAACTTAATTCTTGAGAAATTAACAATTACATGGCTGAGCTTCATAGACAGTTTACACAGCTGCAGGTAATACTAAGCAGTTATAAGAACATTCTTCATTAATGTAGCGAAATAAAAGTCTTGTTCTTCCACCCTCAAAGCAAACAGATCCGTCACTCTCAAGGCCACTTTTAATGAGAGTATTATTTGATCAGCTGCAAGAATAAATTTGAAGAGAAAAGCAGCAAATGATCAAAATATGTCTCCTTTTCATAACTATATACAAGTACAACAGAATCAAGTGAATTTCTTTCTCAATCTATATTTGCTGTTTACAATAATTGGTAACTTTATCAGTACACATATAAATAAAAGATTACAAAATAATTTGCTTTTATTTAAAGGAAAAAAGTTGTGTGATACAATGTAAAAAAGCTAAATTCCAGGATTCATGTTAAAATAATCATCTAACACAAATACAAGAATCAAATTTTAAGAGCAAGAATAAATTTGAAGACAGATTGCTAGTAAATTTCTTTCTAAAGATATATTTGTTGTTTATATGATTATTGACAATTTTATCAGCTTACATTTCAAATAAAAAAAATGAATAATAATAAATTTTGTTAATTGGAAACAGCCCTTTGATGCAATGAGCACAGTTAAATTCCAGAAATCTTTTTTAAATAATAAAAATATAAAATAATGAATTGTAATATGAATTTTGAGAGCATGAAAATTTCATGATTTAAGAAATATATTCAAAGGTATGTCAAGATTAACTCTTTCCTACATTTAAGTACTTACAGGAAAAACAAATTATTTTGACATTTTAAAAAAAAAATAGGAAATGGAGTTTGGGAGGAAAAAATATTAATGAAATGCTTCATTTTTAAGAGATGAAACATTTCTACTAAAATAATCAGGAACAAAAACTGCATTTAATCAACAAATTGCAACAGTTTTGATATTACCCACAAAATCTTCCAGTTTTAGTAAAAAGTTCACTCCCTCCCTTCTGTCAACCTACAAAATGCTTTGAAGCAATTCACTACAAACACAGTATTTTAATAAACAGTTTCTCTCCTACCTATACTTCCATATTGACTGGATTTTATACTCATCAGCAATACAATAAAAATATTCAGAATAAATTAAAATACTAAATTTTTATTAAATGGTTTTTTTTAATATACTTTTATTAAAACTTACCTAGAAGCATTTTTGTATGCATAGACAAGCTGCTTTCCTTTCTTAAGTAAGTCTATTTTATCCTTAAAAAAAAGATCAATACAATTAAATAATGACTAATCAATATAACCATATCATAAGACTAGAAAATATTTTATCAAAACATAAATTGTGAAATGGGAAAAAATTGGGAGTGTTCAGGGGTGATGTTGACACTATTTCAAAAATCCTCAAAACTAGAGTCAGGGTTGTCGATTTTTTTGATTTTTTTCAAAAAAATCGATTTATTTGATTTAAATCGGATTTTTTTTATTTAAATCAAGATTTTTTTTATTTTAATGATTTTTTTTAAAACTATATATATATATTTAACATTTGTATATTAGACAATGAGCGTTACAGTCATAGACTTATATATATATATATAACAACATACCAGTCATTAAGGTGTACTTTCTTTTTAAAAAAAACAAATTCAAAAAATTTAATTCAAAAATGTAACAACTATTTAAAAAATATTCGTGAACTAAAATATAGCAATAATATACTTTTAAAATATAAGACAATTTTATTAAGGAAAATAGGAACAATATAATAAAAATTGTCATTTCTTGTCTATAGATATATTATTGTATGTTAGAATATTATGGAATTTTACACTCAGCTGTTCATTTGTTTCATTACAAACACAAGTTTTGAAGCTTTCTCTACTCCTATTCTGTTTGACCCAAAACATTAAATAAAAAAAAATTCTAGATAAAATTTTAAATTCAGGCTTCAAGGTGCATTGAGTCACCATCAGGACTACCTGTGCGCCAAATTTCATGACTGTAAGTGTGATAGATTAGTCTGGACATTGCGCACAAGTTCGCAAACATTGCCTTTTATAAGTATAGACCATAGTTTAAAATGCACTATGTAGATGTTTGTATATCTTTTGGAGCATTTATATGCATTACTTAATTATCTTACATTGGAACATTATTGCAATATAAAAATTTGTTGTCCCAAAAATATTTAGTTTTCTCCAATATTAAAATGAAACTCACTGCATTTTACTATGTTCTTTCTTTGTGAACATGATCCTTTCACAATATTTATTTTATTTTATAAAAAAAGTAGTCTGTCATACTTTGCAGTTTATTGTGTTTCTCATTAGAGATTTATTTAACCCTTTGCTCGAAGTGTGCCAGTTAATGGCACACCTAATTTCACTCGCTTCTCAACCGTTCAATTCAACTACAAATGGAAAATAATAGGTTTAGGATAGGACTAATAGTACTCCTTTTAGAATGTATATGGCAGTCTTATGAAATTTTGTTTCAGAATAGGAATTATTAGAGATAAAGTTTGGGAAAATTCCTTGCCTCGGAGATAAGAATTTTTTTAGTTCTGGACGTTTAAAAATTTTAGCAAAATAACTCGAAAATTTTGCTCCAATATTCTTGAAGTTTTAATTTATAATTTTCTGTAAGATTCAACAATAATTTTCGAGTGTATCAAGGTGGCTGTATCTAAGGGGGTTCTCATGAGGAGGTGACCCTTTCGGGTCACCCCCTCCTGGAATGAAGCAAGTTTTTTAAAAAAACATTTTTTTGTAGATTCTATGTCTAGACTATAAACTAAACCCATTCATGATGTTTTCTCATCATATTTCAAAAAAATTATTGCCTTGCGCCGCAAAGGGTTAAAATCTAATTTGCTTGCGTTCTCAAAAATAAAGATATGGAAAGTACTCTAGTTACATCAATTTGATGAAATATTTTTTTATGTTCTATATATTCTTTCTTTAAATATACATTTAAAAATATTTTAAAATCACTATTTAAAGATACAAGAACAATTTTATTTCATTAAAGTAGATTAAATATCAAGTTAAAATAAAGTGATTTAAATCACCGCAACCCTGACTAGAGTGCTGTAAAAATGTGACATAATTTCAAAAAATTGTTAATGTGATGTGCAAACAAACATATTATAACAAAATGATTGGATTTCAACAAAGAGTTTTGATTACTCCATTGATTCTGATAAAATCTAAAATGACTGCACTTTATCTTAATGATAGATTTTTTTCTAAATAAAAATTTGAGACAGACAGTTAATAAAAAAATATATTGAAATTCTGGATTTGATAATGTAAAAAATCTGAAATTCTGGATTAAAAAAAATAGAGAAAACTTTTTCAAAAAATACCTATTCCCAGAGACAGATTTGTACTACACTTTCATATGGATATAAGATTTTGATGTAAAGTTTGCATAGCAAATTTCATTCGCTGCTTTAAATATGATCTAGTTCTGAATCATCATATTCATCGAAACACGGATAGGCTGGCAGTCACCCCTTTTGAATCAAATTTCAGAATTGATCCAAAACCACAATCTTGATGTAAAGATCACATGCCAAATTGTATCTCTCTATATCTTTGCTACTTTGAATTGTTATATTCATGCATAAGTGAACAGACAGGCAATCTACTTTTGAATAAATTTACTTCAAAATTTGATACAGGTCTGTAATTTTGGTATAAAGATGACACATCAAACTTTATTCACTCAGGCGTTGTTAAGTTACCAAACTCATATGCAAATGGAGAGTTTCCCCACTGATGTATGGACTGCCCCACAGATCTACAATTTCAGTTATATTACAGTTTCATATAATAAATTTGATCCATCTAGCATGTTCCATTTTTGCGTTATTGCGTTCACAGACATCTACAAATATGTGTTTTACACATAATACCGTAGAACCCAGATAATCTGAACTAAATGGGACCAGTGCTTGTTTGAATTACAAAAAATCCAGATCACCCGAAATTCCAATAAAAATTAGAAAAGAAAAAGATGTGCGCTAAAAAAATGTAAGTTATAAGTAGGGTCAGGTGGGGTAAAATGGGTCATTTTATAAATAACTCAATGTAATAAAACTGAAATTGATTTTTTAAAACTAATATTTGTAATATTATTTATCAATATGTTGGCAACATTTTTCATTTTCAAAAAAGTTTCATGAATATGCCAACAGAAGAATTGTTTACAAGCTGTGGATGGTGGTGTGCAAAACACATGGTTTACTAACTCCTGAAAATCCCTATATTTTAATAAATAACAGTGCAAATTTGAAGTATTTTCTCATAAAAGAACCTTTAGAAAACATCTCAAGCCAATCAAGTATAAAAAATATTAAATATTTTCTTTTTTATTTCAATCTGTTTTAGATGGGGTGAAATGGGTCATAGTTAGGCTTAGCTGGTTTTTTTTTTTTTTTTTGTATAGGTCTAACTGCAGTAAATTTTGTTAAATTTAAACTATAAATTTAATTTTTAATTGTTACATATAAACAGTGTTAAATTTATTAATAACTTATTTGTTAATAGCTAATTTAACAACTCTATCACCTGTACAATCAAGTTCCACTAAAGCTGCTATTATTAATTCTAAAAAGAAAAGAAAAAGAGCCCAACACAGAGCTGGAGAAGTAATGACAGAACCCGATGTAATTGAACATCTTCATGGAGAAGAATTAGAATGACTGAAAAAGAAAAATATGAACTTTGAACCGCCACAGTTAAAACATGAAAAGGAAAAAATCTCACTCCACAACAAATTGATCTGATTGCAAGATGGTCAAGAATATAAGTGAACCTTTTCCTGAAAATGGGTAGTTATTGAATATAAAGGAAAAAGTTTATGAAAAGATCTGTTGGACAAATCACACACATTGATGGTGCTTATATACATGTGAAGTATATGTAAACAAATCAAGAATAGGGGATTTTCATGTTTTTCCTGAAAAAGAGGACATTGATAGAGTAGAAAAGACTGATGTTATAAAAATTTTAGAAGAGCCATTTTGCAACAACCGTGAACAATACTACTTTAAAATGTGAATATTATATTGTTTAGCAGAATATGTAACAGACCACCTTTTTATTTTAATGTATTTCCTAATTAAATATATTCTTTAAGCAACATTTTGCATTATGACCCATTTTACCTCAAGATGAGGTAAAATGAGTCAAAGCTATTCAAGCAAAGTTTAATTAATTTATAATTAAAAAATAATTGTTAAAATTACATAAAAATGTCCTGAAGGAATGTAATGTCAAGATGCAATTATAAAAAAATAGGAAAATTTTATGATTTTATTGCTACAAAACTTTGAACGTAAAAATAGCTAAAAAGTGACCCATTTTACCCCACCTGACCCTACTCAGTACTGCTATCTCTTGAATTCTTTTATTCAAAAGTAATAGCATATGTTTCCCCTTTCATTAGAATAATGGATGTGCTCCTGTATGAAGTGACCTTATCTTACGGCGAATTGCATTAGTTTGCATTGGAATGTGTACAAAATTATGCATGCTGAAAGAGTACTTTTTTGTTTTTAGTATGTATATTTAAATATTTTCAATTACATAGAATTTTTGAAAATAAAATTGGTTAGGATTAACCGGAATTTCGGATTAGCAGGGTTCTACTGTACTTAGACAATCAAAAATGTGGAGATTTATCAAAATCTTGAGATTGAATTTTTTGATGGTTACAATAATTTCCCTTTGTATACTTCATATAAAAGGAAGTTAAGAAGACGATATTTTAATTTAAATAAGGTAATATAATACATTAAGACAAAAAAGTACATCAAGCTCAATAAATTCTACACAATGGATGGTAAATGATTGGTTGCTATGAATCAATTATTTACTATCCACTTCCCATTCCACTTTTTGACATAATTTAATGTAAATGAAAAACAATTATATCTATTGTATTACAAAACTACATTTGCTGCTTCTTGAAAATAGTCTTTAAAAAATTGCCTTTCCATTGCAAGAGGTTTATTCTAAAGGAAACATTCTGATAATAACAAAAATAGCAATCTATTAAAACCTAAAATAAGATGGAATATTATTTCATATGATTAATATTTTGATGACACATTCAACAACCCTTACCCTTAGGAAGGACTGGCATACAGAGTAAACCAAAGAGTTATTTCTTGCTGTGAATTCTTAATTGTTCCTCCCCGAGCCCTCTCCCTCCCTTAAACCTAATAGGAACATCCCTCTAGTACAATGTGTCTAGCCAATTCATTCAGTCTGCCTTCCAATCTAAGCATTTTTTGTGCTTCTATCACATTGCCGAACACAGTACGCCAAAAACTTGTGTGCTGCCAACAGATTCAAAGACACGAAGGACACATGCAGAAAAACTTATAAGTTAGCTAGCTCTTTCAATGAAAACTGTCAAAAAATTTTATACATCTGGGGATGACCAATTCACGATTGGCAAAAATGTGGAGATTCCCATTCGTGGGAAATGCTCATTTATTCAATATGATGCTGAATAAATTTTCTTTTTTATCTGTCATTCTTCTTCTCTTTATTATGGTTCCTGAACAGAACAACAGGTGAGAAAAATGGGTAGAAATATGAAACAGAGGGTGGGAAAAATGGCTTGGCATACTCTATATGCCGTCCCTTCCAAATAATGCCATATGCTAGCCCCTCCCACGAAGAGTTAAGATATGATATTAGAAATATTACTGATTTTTCCCCCCACCAGATTTCATAATAAATCACTTCAAGAAACCAAAAAAAGTTAATTACATGTCTCCCATTCCAGTTACTTTTGGTGAACCTGGAGTTTACGGTCCCACCTTCATCCCTCTTAGGATCGCCAAATCTTTGCCGCCAAGAACAGCGATGAGAGAACATTTGTTTTGGTTGCGTCTAGATGTTTTTAACGAGTGACAAGTGCGCATGCGCACAAAATGATCCATTCATCAGTGTTTTGCTCATCAGGCTATATTGCGATTGGACTGTTTTGTTCAACTCTTCGATGCAATTGGTCGATAAGTTTGAATAAAACTTCGTTTGGAATTCTTCGGATGGAATATTGGTTCAGTACCGTGTATGTTATTCTGTGTGTTTCGTTTCTCAATGAATAAGCGAAGCTATGATTTTTCCACTATGCTGAAAGTGAAGCCGCTGATGTTTTTTTAAGTTAAAAAAAGTGCCTGGTACACGCTTGAAATGCCACAGGCATTGAGTGCGGAAATTCTCGTTTTCTGAATTTTTTAAAAAACATGGATTCCTAACATTCAATGAAAAAGCGGAGCTACTAGTTTCCTACTATGCTGAAAGCGAAGCCGCTGATGTCTTTTTAAGTTAAAAAATTTGCCCGGTACACACTTGAGATGCTGCAGCATTGTGTGCTCAATCTCTCGTTTTCAGGTGACGCATGTGCAAGAGAGCAATAAAAATCACACTGCATATCCGAAACAGGATTTGGCAACAGCACATGAAATTGCACCAAGAAGAATAAGCGCGAAGCAGGCCGGCACCGTAAACTCCAGGTTTACCAGAGACAAAAGAGAAAAGCCTACAAGATATATGGGAATGTAGTTTAGTACAATATTTCCGAGAACTGACATTCAAATATAAGTCTGTCAATGAAATCACCAAAAATAAAATAATTTCATCAAAAGAATATAAATAAAGCTGCTAAACACAATTTTAGTAGATATTTTATGTGCTGATTAATATTAAAATTCTCTGATGTCAGTAAACATTCATAGCTGATGAACACAGACAAACTATTAAGTATATAATTCATAGGGTTTACCATTCATAGTTTTACATTTGTCTCACAATTACTGAAAAATCTCCTCATTTTTTTTATTATATAGATAATATAAGCATGACAAAAGAAGTATAAACAAGATCATAAAATTTTAGGCTAAAGTGCAACTAATTTTTTTTTCTTCAAAAAAATGTACAAAAGTTTATAAAATTTATGCTG
>BGPR01025998.1:11585-21871 GCA_013235015.1 Araneus ventricosus | reverse complement strand
TCGAAGCACCTCCATATTTCAGCCATATCTTTGCGCATGCGCAGTACATTTTTCATTATATCTCGAATCACCTAAGTAGGAATTGACTTAATTTTTTTTATATTACTTGTTTATTTCTTAAGCACTCTGCCGATGTGCATGAGATTTTCTACTACAACTTTCGTTTATAAATCTGTGCCAATCAGATCTGAGATATTGTTGGCAAGCTAAGATTAAGATAAGATAAGTTGGCAAGAGACGGGCACAAATCTTCTAGTTCCATAATAATCACTCATACCTCCAGTTGGTGATATCTTCAGCAATCCAATAAAAATAAGACTTGTGTGGGTCAAAGATGAAGTACGCAATTTAGTTGTGGAAAGTTCTTGAATTGTATTTAAGATGTATGTTAGAATGTGAAGAGTAAATTTTTTAGTAATTTTGTCACTGAACGTGTTTCTTTAATACGAGAACAACGAGTTATTTTTTCTTCGATGTGGCAAATGTGCTTTGTTTCTTAAATCTTTTTTTTTTCTTTCTAAAAACGAAAAGAAATCGAAGAAAGAAGAAAAGCACGTGTTAAATAAACGAATATTTTGTTACATTACCTTAATTTGCTAAATTAAGATCTTATTTTAAAGCTATTTGACGCCAGCTGGCAACGAAATCGTGAGTTTCAATCATAGACAGATGGCGAAGATTGCACCTGAGTCAACCCCGAATGTGTAAATTTGAACACATTGATGTAGGAAAATAATTAAACCGATGTAGTAAGCCACCGTAACGGTAGATGGCAGCACGAATCAATGAGTGTATGCCGTAAGTTTTTCTCACGAGAACGCGAAGCAACTTCCACTGGGCGTCTCAGAGGGATTTCACGGTTTCAACAGAGAAGGTGGTGAGTTCGTTTGCTCGGTAGGTGTTTCCGCCTTAGGGCGCGGCCCATGGCCTTTTTTTCCCTTTGTTCCCTGGGTTTAAGTATGGTAATAGCTATCATTAAATGGCATAAACCTCTTTACTTAAACTTTCACCTGTATTTAATCATTTCTTTGTAACTATATGTAAATATTGTTTTAATGTGTAATAAAGTAAATCAGTTATTTAACCGAGCATTCTTTCTCTAAATTCATACCCCTAGCACATCTTCGAGTCTTTAAGCCTCCAATCCTACAAAAGTGGTTGCTCAAGTCGGGATTATTTCCCATGCAACCCGTATTCCTATAAAATTGGCGGCTCAGGCTGTGATCAATAATAATTCCTATAAAAGTGTTGGTTTCGGCCGAAATTCACTAAACTCACATTAATTTCTATAGAGTGTGATCTCGTCTGGGATCTAAACTACCTAATTCCTATATTAATTTCAACTTTAAAAATTTATATACAATTAATGAAATTTCCATAAAAAAATCACCTTAAAATTTCGTAAAATAAGACATATAACAATTACTGCGAAATATAAATCAATAATCTGTATTTTAAGCGATAAAAATGTCCTATCTTAAAGTGAAAATCGATTTGCTTTCCTGGTGACAGGTGCCCGTTTGTTATAGCATCCCAGCATCCTGGCACTTGCCTTCTAATACCTTCGGGAGACATTCCTTTCGATCGGATTACGCCAGAAGCTTCGTGACGTGCGATGAAACTTTCTTTCTTCAAAAAGATGGAATTTCCCGAAGCGAAAGCTTGTAATGAACGTCTTAATGCTTTCTTCTCTTATATTTGTTAAAGACTTAAACCTTGTAACCAAACTAATCCGACCTCTCTCTGTATAGGTAATTTTTTTATCACAAAATCGATAAAGTGTTATTTTCACAGTTGTTTCTGAAAATCTCACAGCATTGAGACCGCGGTGAACTGGTGGCAGCATTTTCGCTACGGTAACAAATGGTGTCGGTTTCGAGACAAAATTCCTCCAAAAACCCGCCTTGTTAGCGAAGCATTCTGCTCAGTGACGAAACATCTCAAATCATATTTGAAGAACAGTTTCATAATAAATGTTCTTCAAGTTTGATTGTCAACTGTCACATAACTGTTCTTCAAGTATGATTGTCAGTTGTTCTGTAACTGTTCCTCAAATATGATTGTCAGTTGTTCTCAGGGGTGTAGTGGAGGCGGAACGGCGTTCCGCCACTGCTTTTTTATCAAAAAATAAATAAGAAAAAAATGTGAAAACGTCCTTAAAACAGTGCGAGTTTTCTTACCCAGGTCAGAGCGTTCCAACACTGCTTTTAGAGTGTACCGGAACTGCTTATTTTGCAACGACACCAGTGGCTGTTCTTCATAATAACTGTTCTTCAAGTATGATTGTCAGTTGTTTTTGAAAATCTCACAGTAATGAGACTGCTGTGAATTGGTGGCAGCGTTTTGGCTACAGAAACAGATGGTGTCGGTTTCGAGACAAAATTCCTCCAAAAAACCCCTTGTTAGCGAAGCATTCTGCTCAGTGTCAAAACATCTCAAATCATACTTGAAGAACAGTTTCATAATAACTGTTCTTTAAGTTTGGTTGTCTGTTTTTCTATAACTGTTCTTCAAGTATGATTGACAGTTGTTCTGTAACTGTTCTTCAAGTATGATTGTCAGTTGTTTTTGAAAATCTCACAGTAATGAGACCGCTGTGAATTGGTGGCAGCGTTTTGGCTACGGAAACAGATGGTGTCGGTTTCGAGACAAAATTCCTCCAAAAACCCCCTTGTTAGCGAAGCATTCTGCTCAGTGTCAAAACATCTCAAATCATACTTGAAGAACAGTTTCATAATAACTGTTCTTTAAGTTTGATTGTCAGATATTCTGTAACTGTTCTTCAAGTATGATTGTCAGTTGTTCTGTAACTGTTCTTCAAATATGATTGACAGTTGTTCTGTTCTTCTTAATAACTGTTCTTCAAGTATGATTGTCAGTTGTTCTTCAGTTGTTTTTGAAAATCTCACAGTAATGAGACCGCGGTGAATTGGTGGCAGCGTTTTGGCTACGGTAACAGATGGTGTCGGTTGCGAGACAAAATTCCTCCAAAAACCCTCCTTGTTAGCGACGCATTGTAATCAATGGCAAAAATCTCAAATCATACTTGAAGAACAGTTTCATAATAACTTTGGAATAAGTTTGACTTGACTGTAAGTATAGTCTACGACCTATCTCTCAGGACCCTTTTAAATACCCTTTATTTTACTTCAAAACGGGACGTTAATATAACTAAACTAACTCAGTACTCTTCCTGCCATAGAAAGAACTGGAACGGCGTTTCGGCTCCTTTTTTGGACAGATTTGAAAATTTTATGAAAATAAAAATTTTAATTTTGGTCCACGTGGACTAGGATAACCCTGGCGTGGGTAGCAGGTTGGTGGCACAATCCTTAAAATAGTACATGCGCACTACTTCCACGCTGGTTGTCTTCTTGAATTGTAACTGGTGATCCGGCACTATTTCTCTTGCAAAAAAGCACTTCCTACAATCTATCGATAATTATTTGGACAGCAGTGGAATGCTGGGAGAATTTTAGCTTAGAAGTCGTTGGGGATTTATACCTTAACATCACAGCATACCCCCGAACTCGGAGCTAGGTCGGCTCCCTGTCGGTTGGTTGGGTACTGAAACTTTATTTAAAAGGACAAAGTAAAAAAAATACATAAAGACACAAAAAAGAGGACATTTAGGACGAAAGAATATAATAGTTAGTAATATAACTGTTAGTTTATTTCAAGTCTTTGTGTTGTTGACTTTGAGAGGGTGGCGCCTTGTGTATGGGAGAAGAGAGAAGATTATGAGTACCTAGGGTTAATTGGATCTGTGGCTAGTTGTTGCCACCATCTTAAATGTAAAAAAGAGTGTTTCGTTATCCCAGAATACCCAGTGGATTTGAAGGCTGTTTTGGGATAGACGTCATAATTTGGAACCATGATCAGAAAATGACGAGGACGACACCTAAGCCGACAACCTTCTCCAAAATTTCTTGCCACATTCATAACAGGAGTACGTTCCACCAAGACAAATTTCAAGTGCGCAGGCAGACGTACATAGCGGGTCTCCGGTTGAATCGGATTTCGAACCCACAACACTCCAGTACAGAAGCAGAGATTGCCAATAGGCCACCACTGCATGCGATAGTGATTCCGACCCCTCGATCACCCATGATTGTGGGTAAAATGCACTTTAATTCCCTGGATCGAGCATCGTAAGCTGGAGAGGTCTGGAACTTTAGAAAGGAAGTCTCGGGACTCAAGTGTCCAAAACTCAAAATCTAGAGGTCCATTCCCAAATGGCCCTCATGTAGCTTTAAAAAAAACATCGTCAAGCTGAAGAGGTCTGGAACTTTAGAAAGGAGGTCTCGGGAATCAAGTGCCAAAAAATCTAGAGGTGAGGTCCATTCCAAAATAGCCCTCATGTAGCTATAAAAAAACATCGTTAAGCTGAAGAAGTCTGGAACTTTAGAAAGGAGGTCTCGGGAATCCAGTGCCCAAAACTCAAGATCTAGAGGTGAGGTCCATTCCAAATAGCCCTCATGTAGCTTTAAAAAATAAGATATTATTCTAACAAATAAAATCAACAATATCATTAGTTGCTATTTTGAAGAATTTTTTTTCCCCATTTTCGCGTCAGTCAGCAACTAGATATAGAATAGCTATTGATGCAGTTTGTGAAATGCATCTATAAATTATTGACATCAAAACTTTTGTACCACATTTTTAGTTGAAATAGACCATATATTCAATTCGTAGATATAATTGGAATTAAAAATTAAACTATTTATTTTTAGCATTTGTTAAATCTTTTGTATCACCCATTTTAAGTTTAAAAATAGCAAATTAAATTGTTTTGTTTCAAAAGATTTTTTTTAAAAATGAAAGGTAAAAGAATTGATAAAAATTAGTTAAGAAATAAATATAGGGTGGTCTAAAAATATAGGCACATTTTAGATAGCTTTTATACGACGAAATAAAATGAACATCATCTTTTAATCAAATTTTTGTTTTTAAAATTTATTAATACTAATAGGGAAAATATTTGCAATTCAACATTATTTTAACAATTTTAATATTAACGATAATCTAGTTTATCCCTTCCTCAAAATACTCTAAAATCACGGCATATAATAATGCGAAACTATTACTATTTTAACTATTAACTATTAACTTTAACCATTAACCTTTACAGAAAATGGTTAAATGAATTTTACATCTTACGAACCAAGCGTAACTGTGCTGCCTCAAAATTACCACAAAAAAAAGCTTCGAATTTATACTTATTTTTATACATTCAAAGTTTCATTATTTAAACTGTTTTTATTTAAAGATACGTCCTAAATTTCCGAAATAGATTAAATGCAAGAAAATTCGACTATGCTGCTATATATATCCTTATTTAGAGCATTTTTTAAAAAACACTTTATGTGGATCAGTAATTACAGTTTGAACTGTGCCGTACAGAGACTTCGAAAACTGGGACTGCATGAAAAAAGCGTCCTTTCTTTACTTGTAAAGAAAACTTATTTAGTATTGAGGAGGAAAAGAAATTCAGTTTGAAGAAAAATATAAAGTTTTCCAAACCATTTTCAAAAACGTCTTCTTCACTAGATAGTTTTATAAGAAGTCTCGTAATGAAATAAATAAAAAATCTGGGGAATTCCTGACTTCCTTTCTTGCAAGTAACGGTTGGTGGAACGCTTTTCTTTTTCTTTTTTCTGTCTCTCTTTCTCTTTAAAGTTGTCTGAACCGTGATCAATACGAAAATTACACCGATTCTGAGAAGCGTCAGGAATCGAGAGAGCCAGGACAAAGGTGACATGGCAAGATTTCTTCTCTTTTTTACGACGTCAGACACACGAAGTAGAAAAAAAAAGGCTTAGAAATTTAAACTCACGTCCAAAAGACGTTCTTTTTCTATCTCTTCTTTTTTCTTGTTCGGTATTATTAGAAGAAATATGTATTTTTTCTATTTTTGATATTTCCTTTTATATTTTTTGAATTATTATTTTTAACCTCTTTTTTATTTTACAGCCGAATTTCTTCAGATATCTTTTTTCCTAAGATATAGTTAAAAATATTTCTAATCTTTTAAATGTCGAGTAAAACGCTGGGTTGAAAAATATACCGCATGTTAAAGAATCGCACAGATTCGGTTCTTTTTTTTAACCAGGATTATAAAAGAGATTTTAGCAATATTAGTCATGTATTAATTGTTTTTTTATAATACACGCTGTTCCATAAACCAAGTTATTTTATAATAAAATTTTGTATTTAAATTATGAATTTCCAAATGGCACAGAAGATGTTAGAAGATTAAATTTTACATGACAAAATACTAAAATATAGACAGTAATTAACCGTTATAATTGATAAAATTTAACGAAAATTAAATTAAATATTAATAGAACTTGAATTAAAAATTAATTAAAATTCTTTTGCATTATACAGAAAGGCGCATATGCAGTTGCTTCTGATAGAATACACGAAAACAAAATTAGAACTTCAAAAATTAAGTTAAAAATTATAAAAAAAGCATTAATAAAACCTTAATATAAAACACAAAAAAGCAAATTAGAACGAAAAATACAATTAGAATGAAAGCAAAATGGAAGAAAATTGTAAAAGAACCAAAATGGCGATTCTTCCTCAGAGGCCACACGCCATTGTAGCTTTAAAGCAGGACAAAAATTTTCTGAATAAAGGAATGACCATTAGTCAAAATTATTCCTTTATGTGGCCTGAATTTTTGTACAACCTCTGAAAATAGGATAAAAGGAAAAAAGAATATAGACAGTAATTAATTTACATAAAATATTTCTTCTTCTTAGTATACGAATAAAAGTATCTTTTTAAAAACTAGTTTTAATAAATTTATTTAACAGCTTAAGGCATCCCTGGAATCGAATTCCTTTATTTAAACCCTATATGTTACAAACTTATTTCGAAGCAATTGTCTTTCCCCTCAAAGTCATCCATTTTTGGAACCATGATTAAAAGTTACAAAACCGTTTCCAGTGGACAGATTTAAAACAGGAATTGAATATAGCTTATTTAACTTTACAAAGTAAACAAAAAATTAGATAATGCTTATAGAAATTTATTTAAAAGAGGCAGGCAAATAAAAAAAATTGTGGACCATTATATTGAGTGGAAAAAGAATTTTGAAACTTCCTTTAAAAGCATTGCCATTGAAACTTGCACAAACATTGTCTGAGAAGTTTTACAACCATCACGTCCAGCTTTTATTTTCTCTTTGCGTAAAATTATATGGCCCTAAAGAACAAATAAGATTCCGAACGCCGACTACATAAATCTTTGTGTTAGAGCATCATCAACCTGTGCACATCTTAGGATTGTGTTTTCACCAAGGTCTTCTCCTTGCAGTTAGTAGTGCAAAAGATGAATTAATTTAAGAAAAATATTTTTTTTTACTGACGTACTGTCTCTTAGAACAACAGTTTTAACTTTCTTGCATAAAGAAATGCACAGAAACTGTGGAATTAAATAACTGAATAGAATATCCTCTGTAGCTTACTCAGAATACCATGGCAAAAATTGAGTACGTTCAGCCGCAATAATGTAGAGCAGCAGTTCCCAGTCTTTTTTGTTGTGCAGGCCATCTGTTTGTAAAAGAATATTTTGAGGCCTACTAACTAAGCATGCAAGTAAAAAAATGCAATCACATAGATTACAGTTATATATTATATGCACGTATATGTCAACAATTAGTAAAGCTTACTGTAAAAGTATTTTATTTATTTATTTACTTACAACCCGCCCCGGCCCAGCCTACCCAAGAGGGTGTGAGGCCTTCCACAGGCCGGAGAGGAAATATAAAACAAAAGCAATGAACTACATTAAAAAAGAATTTACAAAGAACCCCAAGGGGTGAAGAGAACAATTTAAAAATCATCGTTTACAACAATGAACTCAGAAAAAAGATAAAGAGCAGAAACACCAAAGCACAAAAAGGTAAAGAGCAAAAACACAAAACGCAAAGAGCAAAAACACAAGAAGCTAAACATTAAAAACACACAAAGATTAAGAGCAAAAACATAAAACGCAAAAACCCAAAGGGCAAAAACACAAAAAGCTTAACATTAAAAACACAAAAAGATTAAGAGCAAAAGCAACACACAACGCAAAATCCCAAAAAGCTTAACATTAAAAACACAAAAACAAAATGATTAAGAGCAAAAGCACAAAATGCAAAAACCCAAAGAGCAAAAACACAAAAAGATTAAGAGCAAAAACACAAAAAGATTAAGAGCAAAAGCACAAAACGCAAAAACCCAAAGGGCAAACCTACAAAAAGCTTAACATTGAAAACACAAAACACTATAAAAGTATTAAAAATATATTATTTATAAAGCAAAAAGACAAGTGATGTCTCTTGAGGCTTCCCTGACTTCGACTAGCGCGACCGCGACCCACTAATACGCCATCCGAAATCCACAAGTAGGCCGCGGTCCCAGTTGCGGATTTTGTCAGTATGAGGCCACAGGTGCCAAATTGCTTTGAGGCTACCTCCCCCTACCCAATGGCGCACACTTGCCATCAGCTTAGTACTACTACGATATAGGTTGAATAGGTTTTGAGGCCCCCTACATTCTCAAGGCACGAGGCAAACGCCTATAACACCTGTGCGACGCCTATCTAAAACACCTGTTGGGACAGCTGATTTAGAGTAAATATATAGTTACAGTTAGCAGTGAAAAAAGGGAATTAATTTAAGAAAATTATATTTCGTTTTACTGACGTAATGTTTCTTAGCACATCATCTTTAACTTTCTTACATAAAGAAATGCACTGAAACTGTGGAATTAATTAACTGGTTAAAATATCCTTAGTAGCGTACCCAGGATAGCATGGTAACAATTGAATACGCTCAGCTGCAACAATCTAGAATAAATATATAGTTACAATCTATAGAAGGATATTAGTTGTAAGTATGGGATGATCATATTTAAGAATTTGGTACAGAATATCTCACGATTGAGAGACTTCTAGATATACGGCTGGCAGAGTTTCCCCCAGAATCAATCTGAGGAATTCAATTTCCTGTAACCAGTTCTCGGAACATCTGGAACAATCCCCGATTCCCTGGCACACACTTAGTTCGTCACCAATCACATCTGGTCTTTTGACCGTCAGTGCCCACCTTCATATCTGGGCCGCATCTGGGAAAGAAATTAACATATTTCTCCCACCTGAGGAGTTTGATGAACGAATACTTTACACCTTACAGAAAGAAATAATTTAGATTGAAAAATGGTACTAAAATGCAGTCATAAAGTTAGTTTCTGGCTATTCTTCATAAGACGAAATGCTCGTAAACCAGAACATTATTTCCCAATAGGAAATCTTTTAAAGTGACTTAGTTCCTTACCGGGCATGGTAATTTTGGGAAATATTTAAAGAGGTTCCATTAACAGACTAGTGACGTGTGTGACTGTTTTGAAAGGGAAATTCATAACGTAGAGCATATTATTTAACGATGCCTGCAAGTCCAGGATTGAGGGAAAATTTTACAGCAAAAACTTGGCGTTTCAGAAAAGGACTGGCCCTGATTTCATTGATTAACACAAAGTCCTCTTTCTTATCTTTTGCAAAATTTGTTCACATTTGTAATTATAAAGGTTGTTGTTCCTATTGATTAGAAATATGTATGCGCAATTTGTACAACCGTTTTGCTCAATATAACTATAATGATGTTTCTTTTCTTCTTCTCTGATTATTATTTTTTATGTATCCTTCCCCTTTTTACTTTCTCGTATACGAAGTATACAAAGAGAAAGTATTGTAATCGTCAAAAAATTCGAACTCGAGATATTGACGTTTAGACCTCCCCGAGTCCGAACCAGTGGGAGTGGTCTCCCCTAAACTTTCTCGTATACTCCTAACACATCGAGAGAAAACTAGAATAATAAAAGACGTCAAATAAACTTCCGTCGCAAGTAAACCAAAGTTGGAACCACGCGTGGTTTGAAGGATCAAAACAAATTCAATTCCTCTGCTCATTCTTTTGCGCAACAGGACCTGGCGAGACTCCCTAAATGTTTGCTTCCTTACAAAATCACTCCAGAATTTGTTTTTGGCAAACTGCCAAGTTTCGGAGCGTCCCTTCCTTGCACAGGCATTGCCACTAGTAGGCATGCGCAGGGAGTTAGTTTCAAAACTGAACAAGTATGCGATTTTACAGACCAACAGACAGTCAACCCTTTGACGGATTTGGCCCAAAATTTTATACGGACCTACATTCATGACGATAAAACTGTGTATAAAATTTTATCCATCTGGCTTTTCAAGTTTTTGAGTTATAGCGTTCGCATGACCTCGAACAT
>BGPR01025997.1:5927-21871 GCA_013235015.1 Araneus ventricosus | reverse complement strand
AAGATCTCACTTAAAATCATTTAACACATAACAAGAGTGATGCCTTGACAAATGGGACTTAAAAGAAGAATGAACTGTATATTTCAGCTGACAATTCTTTAGAGGGCAGAAAATAATATCATGTTCTTTAAAATGTGAAATAAACTTACACTTCAGAAAAGATTTAAATCCAAATGTTCTATAAGTTAACATATTTGTATTTTTAGTTTTAAATTCATCATGTTGATACAGGTGCTTTTTAAATGACGAAAAAGTGGTAAATATTATGAGACAACTGTTGAAAGCACAAATATAATAAAAATTAGGATCATATCTGTGAACATTCCTTAAATGAGATAAATACAAATGAACATAAGAAAAATCTTTAGTACACAGCAAACTACAAAATAAATAACAGAAAATGACAAAATACAATTTTTTTCAATTTGATATAACTTTAAATGTTATGCTTAAGTGATATTCTGCGATAAAGAGTAAGGACTTGACTACATCGATTCATTCTCGGCTGCAGTGCAGAAATTGTTGGCTTCGAAATTTCCAACACTGCAGATCTCCTTCAACATCTGAGGTAACCTAACAAAACAAAAAATTATGAAATATTGAAAAATCATTTAAATTATGAATAATACCTTTAAGCCCCTAAAAATAAATATGCAAATAAGTGCCCTATTAGCGCATTTTGAGGGCTTCTGAGGACCCTGAATAGAGTCGGGTAAGGTAAGATGGGTAGTCAAAATATATGGTTTATAAAACAGATATTTAAGTACATATGCAGTATTTCGAGTAGGGTATTCAAGATGTTTGTTCCGATTTTCATTCCTCATTCCTCGATTGATACTATCTAACTTTCATACCTCAATAGAGGCCTTGTTTATATAAACTAAATTTCTTCCCACTGCAACTGCCCTATTAAAATGTATACATTGAAATTATCAGTACATTTTGAACGAGCATGATCAGAGCTTTTAGAATTGTGCTATTTGTATAAATACAAAATTTCCATTAACTGTAGTAAACGAACAAGTTCAACTCTTATTTTTCAACTCGTATTCAACAATTTTCAAAATATTTGTTTTTCTCAAAAACTAAACATTTAATAACAATTCTTTTGTTATGAATAGGTAGACTAAATCCATATGATAAATGATATGTGCATATTAATACAGTGATGCTTAGTAGCCTCAAAATGAGAACATTTTCAGAGTCACTGTTATTAAAATTTCAACAAAACATTACATTTATTCTGCTTATTTTGTTTGACAATTTTTTTTTATTGGATAATAACACCATTTCCATAAGTCTTGATCATGATTTGTGAAAACTTACTAGCGGTTTTGACACATAAGATTTTTCAAGGTAATTGCAGAGAAAGAAAATTTTGTTCTCATAGAAATAAAAAAAAATTCTATTGTCTCAATCTTATAAACTGGCACCTTGAATACATGTGTCTTTCCTAGACTTTTGTGTTTTAGTGGCTCCACTTTTGCAATCGTCTCTGAATATTATATTAAGCTACACTACCCGTCAACGTTTTAAGAATATGTAAAACTAAATATATTTTAAAAAAAAGGGACAGTTTTTTCTTTCAAAGAAAATTGATTTTTTTTTGTTGAAAAATAATTTATATTCGAAAAATAGAATTACAGAAAAATTTCGTATATCATACCAGAATTTTTATATTTACATCACAAATCAGAGTGAGTGACCTCGTTGTTCCAAGTGGTCAATTTCGAAGTGTGACATAAATAAATGTATTTAGAGTTTTAGGTAATGTTCCCTTCTAAAATCTCAGTTTCTTTCTCTAAAATCCCTTATGTTTGTGTGAGCAATGAAATTTAACTCTACAATGTACTTAAAAACCTGGAGTGGAAAACTACCCAATTACTCAAAACTATTGCATCTTAACATAGGTTAACTTTCTAAATAAATAATTAAATAAAAATGAAAATCATTCAGATTTATATATTTATTTTGTAAATTAATAAATATAATAATTGATCAAATTAAAAATGTTTCAATTATGTATTCGATATAATTTAGCAGCATATATTTAGAATAGCTATTCGATATGTTCAAAAATTATATTGAACCTTATACATCTTATTTATTTCAATATTTTCATAACTTGCGTCAATTTAATTTTAGTTACTACATTGTTGCTTTAGAGTTGTCCAGTAAAGAAAGAGAATAGTAATTTCTCCAAAAATAAGATCTCAGAAAATACAGAAGACATGAATAGGAAATAAAGTAGAGACTCTTTAAATGACACAGTTCAAGTTTAGGAGCTATGCGGATTATATATGTCGATTATAAGTTGCTTACAATTTACTTTTTTCAATTCTTTGAAAAACTATATATAAATGCATAGATATGAAAGTAAAAAAAATCTAAACACAAAAAAGAATTATACATATTCCACCCATCCATATTCTTCATAAAAAATATATAATTTTAGATATAACAGTTTTAAGAAGCACAGTATAAATAATAGAAAGATGTTCAAGTTATGAAGGAAACAAAACGTAATAGGAACATTCTTTAAATTTGTTCTTATGATAACTTGATTTTGATAATTTTCATATTATATTTATGCAAGAAGTTTACAAATAGAATACAGAAAACAACAAAGTTGAAGAAAGAATTGTGAAAATACATATGTGTTAACATAAAAGAGCAGCTAAAATATTTAACATACTAGCTTGTTAATTCGTATTACACTTAATACTTTTGCCGTTTTCGACTACATTGACAAAAATCTATTCTTTTCTGCATCAGAATATCAAAACAAATGACCAAAAATGTGCATTTTTAGAAAACTCACCATTAATCTCCTTCTTAAGGTTTACAGTAAGAGTGTGAATAAAGGCGTTCATTTAATGCTTAATCTAATTTACATGAAAACATTTGTTTAAAATTTGATACTATTTTAACTTTGCAAAAACTAAACTAAAAGACAAGATTACACATTCTATAAAGTACAAACTATATTCCTGAAAACAATCATAATATATTTTACATGCTATTAAATAATTGTAGTTTGATTTCTTGTCTTTGAATGCTTGAGTACCGGCATTTTCTATCAACAAATTTGTAAAAATAACTTATTTTTCAATACAATTGCAATCAATCAAAAAATTCTAGAATACATTTTTAGTATTTTTACAAATTTCTTTCTACACAACAATTAGCCACTAAATTATTTTGAGTTACTACAATTAGGTACTAAAGTATTGTGAGTTATACATTAAGCAAATTAATAAACTTGTGACATCAAAATATCAGAAAAAAAGGAAAAACAATAAACTCACATTTAGATTAGATTAAAATCTAATTTAAAGTTTAAAAGTCCAATAAGGTATCAAACACTATCCTAATGTTAATAATTATAGGGTAGATGATCCAGTTTTGGCCACCTTAAGAGAAAATTTGAAATGGAAATTTCACAGTGGATGACTGTTTAAATCATACTTATACTATTCTTTAGCAAATTTTATTGGCTTTCTGCTAGTTATGACATTTTTCTGAAGAATATTTCAGATTTTGAGTTATGAATTTTTAAATAAATTACCCAATTTGCACTGAATTGGTTTTGGCCACCTCTATGCACCAGTTTTGGCCACACTAATATTATATTTTTAACAGACATTTTAATGAATTTTAAGTAAAAATAAATCATTTTTATGCAATATATAGTTTAGTACATTATTTTCTGTTATTTTAAATGTGATTTTTTTGAGGAATTTTTAAAGATATGTAATAAAATTTACCTAAGCTGATTTTAGCTGTAGATTTCAGTTTTAAAAAAATAAACAAGAATGCAGAAAAGAATAATTTAATTTGGTTGTAAAATACAAACTATAATTCAATTTGGTTGATAAAATACAAATTATATATGCTTGTATAATTTTTTTTTTGATAAAATATGAAACAAAAAATGGGGAGAGGAATAAACTTAACATTGCAAAAGTATAAATTTTTTAAAAAATCTTACAAATCAAGAATTTGCATTATCATACTCACTAACAATATCCACAAATATGTATTTTTATAATTTTTAATTACAACATTAATCAAATTCATCAATCATTTTTAAAATTAGAGCAATCCATGCATATAAAAAAATATTCCTCATCATTCAAGTCAGGTTCCTCAAGTTGAAATTTTCTAACATAAATGTGAGGTAAACATTCAAAATGGAGATGTTTTTGACATTCCATTTTGAATGGCCTTTACCAACTTTAGATAGTGAGTAGCAAAATTTTTTTATGGAAATGCTACCTGCCTTCTTATTTTTAATTGGAGCCATTACTATGTAAAATGAAAACAAACAAAACTAAATCAGTTACTTTTATTTTAGAAACAAAACTAAATTAGTTGATTTTATTTCATCCAGGGATTTTTAAATTTATGTAATGGTTTAAAACATGTGGCTGATTTATGTGTGGCCAAAACTGGAACATGTAGTGTTCCACTTTTGGCCACTTGCATGACCAAAACTGGTACATATAGTAAATTTCAAGTACCAGTTTTGGCCACCGCCCATTTAATCTTAAAAATAATTAATTTTGATATGAAATCAGAATAAAAAGAAAGCTTACCTCATTAACTCTAAGGGTAATAAGTTTTAGATTAATCATTTAATTCTGAGAGCTTGATGATGAACAACTGTAAATACTTGTTCCTTAACAAAAACCTTAACAGTTGTGAGTTTACAATAAATGCTCATGCATTTAATTTTTTTACAAATCACATGTTTGAGAAAAAGGAACCAATCAGATTGAAAATAGTAAAATAAGGATTGTTTAAAGTATTTGAATGCTTCTTATTACTTGATTTGAAATTACTGGTTTAATTATTGGAAAAACATATCCAATGTGGCCAAAACTGGTGCAGTGGCCAAAACTGGAGCATCTACGCTACTATTAAAATACGAATAAATCAAAATACAAGCTGATCAAATATTCCCTATATTAAAACTGACAACCATTAATAGAAGTTTTCGGTAATGAGTATGGAGATTAAAAAAAAAGGAAAAAACATTGCAGCAATGTAAATAATTTATTTTAGAATACAAAGCTCATAGTGAATAAAAGTCTGTCTTTTAAAAATGATGATACATAAAATATCAAATTATTTAATTTTTGCTTTTAACATTATCTGATGTAACAAAAAAACTATTGCAAATTGAATAATTTTGACGCATTCCTTTTCACCATACACATGAAAATAAAATTAAACATATCTTCATACGTTTGTAATAATTGTTTAATAACCTAGTATTCATAATCTTAATTTTTTTAAAAAGTAAAATTTCGACATTTTATTTCAGGAAATGGTAGCAAAACGAACTTAAACTTAATTGACTTATGAATAAAAGGTATTTAAAAATAAACGGCAATTAAATATTAAATTATTGGCAGAACATCGATGAAGAATACATTAAATGCATTAAGGAAGTGAACAAAATATTTTCATTTTTTTCACATCGTAAAAACTGCTATGAGAGCATCGTAAAACAGCTATGAAAATGAGCTAAGAAATTTGCTAATTATTTAAAGATTTTTAAGTTTAATTTATAAATTCAAATGTAATGGGGGTCGAAGGCATAAACAAAAAAAAATAGTTTAATATGAGTGACATGAAAAGAAACTACAAATAAAGTATTCTTGTGAACATATATATGCATATATCTATTTTTTTTTTCTTCGACATTCAATTTACTCAGCTGACAAATTTTTAACAGGGTTCATACACATTTCCTTAAAAGAAAATCAAGGACTTTTAAGGACTAAAAAAACCAAAAAATAAGGACCTCTAAATTGAATAAACTTAACGAATTGTTGCACGCATTTTTAAACAAAATGTCTCATTTTTGCAAATTCAACCTATTAGATGATAAAGTATAATATAAAACAGAAGATACATTACAAATTTAACACGTCAAAAACTCTTAAAAATATGAGTTAATAAATTGATGAAAAAAAACCCCATGAAACTGGTAATCAAATATCTTTTAATTCCAAACTTTTTTCATTTAATTTTACAACCAAGGTATTTATTTAAATTTTTTTCAGTAATTGTTTTTCTTAGTTCATGCGATTGAATAAATAAATTTATGTCCTTTGACTTTTCAGCCTCATTAGCTAAATCATTTGCTTCCCCATTTGTTTGGTGTATTTGGTTTGGAACATTTTCTTTTGCTTTAAAAAATCTATTTCTTCCTAGAGCTTTTTGTTTCAGTCTCTTCTTTGGATTTTTCATTTTCTAAATACTGCATGTATTTTCTCTAGCCGAGGTGGCAAAAAGTAAGGACTTTTTAAAAATGGGCCATAAAAATAAGGATTTGTAAGGACTTTTAAGGACTAAATATAAAAGTAAGGACTTTTAAGGACGCGTACAAACCCTGTTTAACTTTCAATAAATGAGAAATTTTATTTAAATACATACTCACAAATAATTTAAATAGATATATATTTAATTCAGCATTACCGAAAAATGAATTCAAAATAAAATTTAGTACTTACCAGTGAACTCCTGTACCAGTTCTCCAGTCCTTTAGCTTTTCAATCCAAATTCCGCCCCGTCATGCTAAACATGGCCGAGCGAACACAGAAAGATGCGGCGGCACTTTGTTGGATGGAAGTAGTTAAAGTTCTTCCTCAAGTATACCAATAAATCACTCAAAATAAGGACATTAAGGCTTTGAAGTGTGAAAAGATTCTATCCCCGGATGGATCAATCGATAGCGGCGTCTGTTTTATGTATCTGTTAAACGGGTAGCGCAATTTACTCAGTTTCACTTAGTGATGAAAGTTTCAGTTTGGAAATGAAGTTATATGAAGAGGTGAGATTTAACATCTGGCATAATAAAAAAAGTAAATTCACTAATACCATTGTATTTGGTAGGTGCTAGAGTTATGAGCACGGTCAAATTACCGGAAATATGGTAAAATGAACGATACTTTCTGAGGAATAATCTGGTAATTTTATCGTGATTCTCGTAGAAAAACGAAGTGTATGGTATGAAAACCGTTTTTGCTGATAAATTAACTTTTCAGCGTTGTAATTTTACTAAACATGTTGGTAAAAAGAGCCAAAATTTCGAAAACCAGAAATTCTCGTAAACCGTTACCAGAATGAACAGTAAGATTATTAAATAAATGATTTAAATACCGTAAATTTTGTTAATTATCACCAGAATTCTGGTTTTATTACCAGAAATGCCATTACCATACAAATATGGTTTTTCTGCCAGAATTTTTTTCTCAGTGTGGTTCTTAAATAATTCTAAAGCTTATTTAATTAGATTTAAAAAAATCTCTGCAGTTAATATCACCTGTCATTTTTACCTGCGTTTTCTACGAAATAATAAATAAGTAATATTTTAATTGAAAATATATAATTTTGAGTATTTCGAGATTCGGAGTTGTGTTTTAACGATACCTAAAAGAAAACATAAATCAATCTCTTAAATTCCAACAAAAGCAAAGGTAGTAAAGCTTTTGTAAGCAGATGAAATAGATGTTTGACAACAACACGCTTCAGAAATGTCGTTTAGAGGCAAGCATTGGATTAATGTAAGTCGTTGTAGCCTTAACCTCTGTAATTTGGAGGCTCTGTTTTTGAGTGTTTATTGAAGGTATTTTTATGCACATGAGGTCTCGAAAACAAGATAAAGGTCACTGTCATCTATTCAAATCCCGAAAGTTAATTAAAATATTATCAAGTTTTTTTGCGTTCTACAGAATATATCTTCCGAAAATGTTATCTAGCAAAAACTCATTTTAAACCATATTTTTTTTAAAATTATCTTTTCAGTGACACTAATTTTATTTCCGTAAAAAGAGTTTTCTCTCATTTTAATTTTATGCACAATTTGTAGCATTATTTTTTTTTTAATGTTGATGTACAAAAATGCACATACGAAGAACCATTGCCAAAAAACCTTTAAAAAATTCTGGAAAACACTAAAAGAAAAGTTTAAAAGCAGACAATTCACAATTTATGCCAGGAAAAACTTTTGATTTGGTTTATTTTCATGTTTTTTATTCATCAAAAAGTAATTTATCGTCCCAAAAAGTCCATTAAAACCTTTTTCATTCTTCAGTATTTGTGAAAAAAAAAATTGAAGTACTTATATAACAAATATTATGGAGTGAATCACTTTTCGTTTTTTAAAAATCGTTTGCTTCAATTGATGTTCTCATTTTAATTTAAAAACGTTTCACACGATAAGCGGATTTTGTGTATTATAATATTTTATACAAAAGAATTTTAATCCTGAGGAATATCGGGTATATGAGCTATACACAATATTTATCATTTTTTAAAAAAATATTAGACATGAAAATATAAATAAAAAATATTAGACATGAAATTAATTTAATCCCGAGCATGGTCTGGTATAACAGCTAGTGTAAATATAAAACACAAAAACAGTATAAAATGACCAAAGCATTAGCTGTAAGACATGAAAATAAAATAAATGAAACTGCCATTATTTAAATTGAAATATTTACATTCGCAACATAAAATTTAAACACATCATGGTAGTACAAAAACAGTTGAAATTTATATATAAAAAGCAAGAAGTCAGTTTCACAGTTATTTCATTTCAATGGTCGCGAGTATCTCTGACATATAAATAGCAGATTCGCAGAGTCCTATCAATGTCTCTAATTCCAAACGATGACTAACAGTTTGTCGAAAGGAGCTGGAAGAATAGCCAAGGTTATGCGTCCGTTGCGCCCTCTGGTGAAAAGATATGAAACAAAATTCTTCTCTAGTATATCTTTCACGTACGCGTGTCTGCTGGAAGGCTAAATATAATAATACGACCGTGATCTCTTTTACCACTGAAGTATCAAAATGCAGGCCGAACAACCCCTCCACCAAATCAGGGGAACTTTCTGCTGTACCCTGTGAATTCGAGCACAGATTGAAACTTTGATGATTAAAGAATGGTCAGAAAAATGAATGAACGAAGAGAATGGAACATACCGTAAGATGTGGCTATCAAACTAAAATGCTATCACGGGCCAGCTCTAAGCTTATGCGGACCGCAAGTTTTTTTTGTAGAAACATAGATTTATTTCGAAAACACAATATAAGAAAAGAGCAAGGACAATTGTAAAGTTGATGTTTTCTCGCTAACTCCTGGCATCTCTACTCTGCTACTAACCGGTCAGCAGAAATTAATTTCTAAATTGATCCAATATCTATGAATCTGATAGGAGGCTTGTTTCCTATGATAAGTGAAAGTAATTTCTCGGGCCGATAAGTACTTCCACATCATGAAAACAACTTCACATCCCGATTTTAGAGTGTTTTCAGACCAGGCAGGCAAATAACGTCACTGAATTTTGCTTTCAAATCTTAACAGCACTGGATCTTGTTTACCTCCATTTGCTTCATTGTATGTTATCGACTGCTAAAATATTCGGTGCTACTGGTTGGGGAAATGGTGCGTCGATGTAATACGACTGGTAATCGAACGTTGGCGAATGTTGTGGCTCGTTTTTCATAATTATACACGATTAAAATTTTTAAAAAATTAATCTACGAAATTTTTATTGAAAATTTGTTACATATTGTCATGTTTGGCGGGCCGCAAAGATACTTGTTGTGGGCCGCGAATTTGAAACCCTTGCCATAAGACGTTTTGTGCGACCATGAGACAGGAAGTCAAACTTCGTCAAACCGTCATTTAATGTGTCATCTCGTAAACGTGTCTTCTCAATGTGCCCAATGATTAAATCAGCACTGAGCCACATGGGTACAAGGAAAAATCAACACTCAGTCTAGTCAGGGCGGGAGACAAATCATTTATTTTTATGGGAAGGGAAGGTGAGAAGTAGGTTTTAAATTGCTAGGCATTTTCAATAAATTTTAAAATTGCGGAGACGGTTTCATCTCGTTTAAAGGATCTATAGAATCTCGTTCTAAAGGATAAAGTTTCAAAAATAGAATTTTTATGAATTTAATTAAAAGGCTAAATCATTCTGAATATTTTAAAGTATTACACATGTGTGCACATTAAATAGTTTAGAAGATACAGACAATAATCATCTCCATATTTATAGATGTTTGGTAAGTGATTTTTTTTTTAAATCTTTATATTTGAAAACTATATTTTCAGAGTTTATGAGCAGGAGTTTTAAAATATTGTTCATAGTATCATTGTGTAATTTTCGAAGTATGTTTAAACAAACACAATGAAGAAAATCATGCAAAATCAAAGCATTATGTGTTATATTTTGCTTTCAATACTTGGTATCTTATTTATAATTTTTAAATAAAAGTGTCATATTTTAACAATATAAAAAATAAGTAAACTACATCTAGATGCTTATTATATTGCATGATTTTCAAGATGTGTTACTCTGGTGGGAATTGTGATAATTTTTGTATGAGTTGCTTAGTTTTATTTAAAATCCTGTACGCAAGGGAAATCCATGTTCGACAACTTATACAGAATTGGTTTGCTTCATATATATGTTATCGTTAAAGCGCATAATTCAGTTTCGTTCATAAAATAACTAGGTATTCAATTATATAATTCATAAAATATCTAGTTAGTATATGAAATAACGGGTTCCACTCCTTAACAGTAATATATACATTTCCAATGTTTAAAATTATCAAACTGACTTTAAAATTCATATTTAGGAAGAAACCTTCCTTATGGAACTGTGGTAAAAATATTTATAAAATCCTTTTAATATTTGGTACGTTATACATAGTCACACCTTCACTACTTTTCAGTTGCCTTTTCGTTGTTAAAGGTCCTATAGTCTTTTTACTTTAAATTCTTATTTCCTTACAAAACCGGCAGATAAGATGCAGTGACAGTTAACCCCTTACCTTACGTTTTCATTTAATCTCTTAATTATATTATATATTTTTTATTATTTCTGTAATGTTTGGCTACCGTTGGCGATGGTTGATCGGCCTCTTGGCGCAACTCCTTTCTATTGTAGGGTTGCTTTTTGTAAACGAGTCAGTTTGGGTGGCGACCTCGAGAAGCTAGGTGAGATATTTAGGCCTAGTTGTGGTCGTTATTTTTGGAATAGCTCTGGCTTCTAAGTGCAACGTACCGCACTGTATCTTTTATGTGTGTTGTCTGTCTTATATGTACCTACGTCCAAATAGAATTATTTTTCTAAGATTTGGTGTCTTCATTTCAAAAATACAGCAACACAATGCCAATCTATTTAAGATGGTAAAGGATGCTTGAAAGATTTAAGCTTGAACAAGTGATTTTTGTATTTAAAATTAACTATTCCGTTGACTTAAGGTATGTGACTACCCTAAATTCCTCGTTTTACAGAAAATTTTCGAAATTTGTTTTATTTGCTTATTTTGTAGTCCATACATTTAGGTATCTAAAAATGCTTTATTTTTGTTTCTGCTATAATTACAAATAAAGTTATAGCATAAATAATAACCGGAAGTGACAATTCTGATACCGGAAGTGGCAATTAAAAGAGCCTTAAAAATACAAACAATTAGTTTGAACAACTATATTTAAATTCTCAAGCAATATATTGTCTAAAAACATAGATTTAAGCTTCCATTTCTTATTTTTATTGTTTTTTTGGTTTTTGGCGACGCTTTTTTAAAAAAATACAACACAACAGTAATTACAACAATAAAAATTACTTTTTGGCGCTCAAATTGCTGTTTTATAATTTAATTCCATTTATTTTGAACTGTTACCTGTTCTCATGTGTTTTGAAATGTAAATTTATCCATAGATGCTTAAAAATTACATGAAAATTGACAAAAAGCTAATTCAGATATCTAGACGCCACTAACTATCTACTATACAAAATTATTCAGAAAAAATCTGAAAAGCTGAAAGAACACAAAAGTCGTTTAAAATCAAGTAAAAGAGGGTTTGACTTGTAAATATGGAGAGTTTTAAGATTCTAAGATGTGTACAAAATTTTTTGTACTCTATGAAAATCTTTAAAAGCGTTTTCTGAGAAATTGGAATTTTCGATATTTTTCTACGCGGCAAACATAATTTTGGAAAATGTTTTTAAGATATTAAAATGAAATTTGGCCAAAATGTTTTATTTGTTTCTAGCTATGTTATGAACTAGAATCTAAGCTCTCTGCCTATATTTATTTATTTTATTGACTTTTTAGTGAGAAAAATCGATGATTTTTTTTAAAAAATTCGAGTTTGTTCGCAAAGTTTGGAATATCTCCAACACCTTTCGAGGTATTAAAAATATCCTAGTTCATAACACAGATAAGCATGTTAGCTATATACTGTGCAAATATTGATGAAATATATTCAATACAACTTCTTATAGGAGGTTTGGCGTAAGTGCAAATTTTCACTAAAATTTTGCTAAAAATTGCCTATAATTTGAAAGTGAATGAAATTTCCAATGAAATTGCATTGAAATTCTCAGTTTTATAACTCATTTTAATTAAAAACATGAATGTTTCATTAAAAATTTGAAAAAAAGTGCTCCGAAGGTAGTCACATACCTTAATTACGGACTTAAACAGCGTATGGTCACAAAAGGGGATTAACGAGGTTTATCATCATTTTTATTCAGTCTTAGTATTCTCATATACATCTGTAAGAATGCAGAAGGTTATGAAACCATACTGGTTCAAATGCAATCTTAATTTCACTCAGTGGCGCCCTCTTTCACTAAATGACGCACTCAAGTACTTTAATATCTCTAAATCATGCCAGAATCATTGATTTCTACAATGAGCATATTCTGGATGTCATTTTACAAACTTCAAATGTTATTTCCAGACATTCACTCATTTAATCATCTTCATACAAGAGGAGTAAAATTCATTTTGAATCTTCTCCACAAAGCAGAGCAGAAACGGAGGATGCTAATTTAATGTTGACTGCCGTGCCAACGGGGTCTGAAATTCATAACGCCGAGATGCTTCGCAAGTGCGGCCAGTTGTGTTTGCTTTTAATTTGTCCTCGCAGGCGAGTGTTTGAGTCTACTCGAGTTCTAGAAGCACGAACGGGGGGAATGTTGCCATCATTTAAAATGCTAATTACAATTTTTCCCGGGAGGAGGGAATATTTGCCTGGGTTGAATGTGATTACACGATGGGAGAAAAAAATATCGTCGTAATTAAAAGAGGGAAGTGGTCGTTTTAAATCAACTGCCTCTCTACTTATTTTTTTTAATGTTCAGTGCCCTTTTGAGAGTTGTTTCCTTTAAACTGTACGATTAGTGTTTGGAAATTGTTTGGATTAATTTATCTGTAATGCTTATTTAAAATGTGTGTATGTGGAAGCTTAAGTTAATGAAAATTTATGAATTCGAATATATAGATGTTAAACAAATAGTAAAGGAAATGATGCGAACAGATTATTTTAAAGATAAATTTCGATTACAACTTTAGGAACATGCATACTAAACATGCATACTGAATAATATCATTAAAATAATTTTTTTATTTTAGTTAAATTAATGCCCCGTTTAGAAGCAACACGAGGGCTATTTTGGGACGGATCTCGTCACTTTGAACCGCGGTCAGTTGATGGGGACGACACCTGAGCTAGCACACCCTCTTCAAGCTTCCTTGTCACACCAGCGGGAGGAGCATATGGCTACTAAGTATGATTTGGAGCGCAACAGGCCCCATACCGGCGGATCTTCGGTGGAATCGGGTTTCGAACCTGGAGTCTTCCGGCCCGAGGCCATGACCTTACCATTAGGACACCGAGGCCCCTTCGGACAATGAAAAATAGAGTAGGGGACTTCTGTTTCCCCCGTGTTTTGCTTGAGGATCGATAGCTTTTAAACAGCGAGGACGCGCAAGGGGTGTCTGACACTCCACGCTACGTAAAATGTGAAAAATACAGACCTCCCTTTAGTTGAAATGAGTCAAATCCATGCTAGCTGACTTTAAGGTCACATTCAACAGACGGAACGTGTTTCAAGAAGTATTCTTTTATATTTTTTTATTGGAATTCACCATAAGGGGTGGAAATCACTCCCTTGCGCGTTCTCGCGTCAGGTGTCTTTGTTTACTTGAGCGGTCGTATTAGGGTCAGGGAAATAGTGTTGTCTTCCTATTTAAGTTTTAGTGAGGAAACAAGTGGATTGAAGAACATTCGATAGTTCTAAAATGGAGATTTTTGCGGGTAGAAGACTTTTAAACTGGATAATAGTGTAAGTGAAAATGTCAAGAGATTGATGCAAAAGTTATATTATTCTGGACGTAATATAAATGTAGTCAGTTAAATTTTTATCCGATTTCCTTAAGACTATTGGAGGTAAAGCTTAAAATTGTAGAATTTATCGCGAAAAATAAAAGTATATTACGCCTAAGTTTATTGGATCTAAAGATAAAACCAAGCAGAATTCTTATTTGGGTTTCCAAAAAAAATGGTTTTCTGGGTACATAAGAAAATAAGAAGCAGTATTTTTTATCCAAGTTATATAACGATTATTATATTGATGATGCTTTACTGTAAAAAAATTTAAAAAACATGTAGGTAAGAAATATACTTTTCTTATGTGTTCTCAATGTTCTGAATAATATCACTTATTATTTACTAAATTTTTCGTCAGAAAATTTGTTCTTGTGTAAATAGAACTGTTTGCATGAACCATTTGGAGCAGACATAACATAAAAATGTTGCTAGTTTTTCTTAAATAGCGAATTGGGGTGTCGCACACCCCCTTTCGCGTCTTCGCGTTACTCTTCGGAGCAAGGGTTCTCCTGGTTTAAAACGTAAAATTGCAGTAGATTCTTGATAGATTTAGATGTTAAATTCAAAATAAAAAAAATTACTAATTAAATAAATGTACACACTGAAAAATGTTGAGGGTGCTGCAGTACCTATGCACGAGCCGCCACTGCTGTAAATGAATCAGCTTTTAACAGGATCTTTATGTCGTGAATCTGAATACACCGTTCTCTTTTTCCTGGTAAGGAAAGATCGACGTATCAGGAGACGGGCACTCTGGATACTGGAACGTCACAGTCCTTTCAAAAGTCGACATTTGTATCCGGCTAGTGATCAGATCCGACATATCGTTCCCTTCTTCCTGGTAAGGAAAGATCGAAGTATCAGGAGACGGGCACTCTGGATACTGGAACGTCACAGTCCTTTCAAAAGTCGACATTTGTATCCGGCTAGTGATCATGTCTGAATGATGTCGAAAACATGTCCGCACAGTCCGTCAAAACAGTTCCAACCGTTCAGTGCGTCACAGATTCCAATCGATCGTTGCATCGTAAATTGAATGAGATTTCCTTTGTGCTTAGTTATTAAAGTGAACAAAATACCGCGGAAATTCTAAAACTCATTATCATAAACGCTAATGGAGTTTTGGGAAGCACTGATTCACTTTACGGCGGAAAATGTTTTAATTCAATTATCATTCCGAGATGGAGAAATTACAATTTAATTCTTTCTCGTTATGATCTACGGTTTTCTGAAAGGATTTCAACTGATTCAATTTTCAAATTTATGAAAGAAAAATTACGGCGTCCCTTGGAATGGGATGAACGTCCAGGTGTTGATTTTCTTGCATGGATCCCTCATTATTTGCAATTAAAAGGGATAGTCTACGAAGAAAGGGGGCATTCAAACGGATTCTGCCCATGCACATAACGAAATTTCTTTTATCTTCGGCTACTATAATCGCACAAATATTTCTCTCGCATACAAGAATTTAAATAATCAATACGGATTTTTTGATAACTCTTGAGTACCATTACAAAGATGACTATTATGCATTTCAATTGTTTACAATGAATTCTTTCATGAATTACAATTGGCTTTCTCAATTATTACAATTACAATTGGCTATAAATGCTTTCTAAATAACAATAGGAGGCAAAAATTCTATTTGATTTTCCGTGTTCTTATGTATTCGACAGTTTTTTGGCGCCGTGTTTGATTTATTTTTATCTTGGGTGTTGCATTTTTTTTT
>BGPR01025996.1:902-21871 GCA_013235015.1 Araneus ventricosus | reverse complement strand
ATCCACCAAGACTTTTGAAACATTTTTTTCTTTTTTTTTTTGCTTCTCCATTTTGCTTACATTGGCAAGTTTGTACTCAACATTACAGCACTCACATTGGATACTTTTATCATCCTTAACATTAAAAGCTCCACGAAGGTAACTTTCCCCCGTTTTTTCACTTGTTAACATAAAATTTACAGTAATATTAATATACGCGATGTAAATGACTAACTATTAAGTAAATCAAAACAAGAATGCTTAATTTCCTGCATAGCAATGTGAGTAAATTATGGATCACAAGATTCACTGGTACTATCTGTCTCTACTAATAATAAAGGAGAATGTGTGTGTTTTGGCGCTCTACAGGACAGACCGATAGGCCTAGAGCAACGAAATTTCGCACAAACATACTTTGGAGGGTGGGAATGTGCACCTCGTAACCGTTGTTTTTTTTTTTTAATTTTAATTAATTAAAAATTAAATGAAATTTTGGAGTTTTTCCTTAATAACTTTCGAAAATAGTAGAGCACAAAAATTAATTTTACACCATTTGAAAATTTAAAAACTTGTATTTTCAATGATAACAATTAAGTTTTCATTTGATTTTTTCTCTAATTTTAATAAATTTTGAAAAATATTTTTGTCATTCATAGTTACAATGAAATTCAAACCGCTTTCATTGTTTAAACAAATATTCAATTGCGTGTTTCTCTTCCATTGTTGAAGGCTAATATAATATTCTATTGGATTTTCTTTTCTTTTTTATTTGATAAGTATATAAAGAATTAAGATAGTAAGTATATAAAGAAATAATCCAGTAAACTGAACGATTATGATTGCTACGTTTAAATTCATTTTATCAGCATGTTTTAAGCCAATTAACATGCTGCTGGACGTAAAACGTGTCGCGGTATTTCGATGTTGAAATAAATTTGTTAAATTAAAATTCTCGTCGATTACTTACAATTAGGTTTAACTTGACACGAATAGTTACTTGACTCCATTAGGGACTTTCATATAGACAAGGAACAGAACAAGTGCAAGGCTATGTTAAGAACGCGGGGTAAATGTCTATCGCAATTTGAAGTTTAAAATTATTTTGTTATGGGAACCGTGAATATCAAACTATACATAAGAGATTCAGTTAAAATTATATTCCCGGCGAACAAGCTGGTCGCCGATGGCGGCTAGTATAACATAAACGGCGTTAAAAATAATTATAGTAAGTATTAAAGTTTCAAACCGTAAAAACAAAATTATCGCCCGATCCCCTATTTAAGTTTTAGAATAGTTTATTCTGAATCCTGATAGCAATTGTTTTTTGTTTATATAATTTATTCAAAGCTACTTTTTTTGATACAAAATACTACCCAGTTTAGGGGTACATATTATTTTTTTAATTTCATTTTGAAGCATCATTCACAAATACTTTAAAAAAATACCCAGTTTTGGGGTATTTATAATTTTTATGTTTCATTTTGAATCAACATTCGGAGATGATTATTTTTTTTTTTTGCAAAATATCCAGTTTGGAGGTATTTTTAAATTTTATATGTTTTATTTTGAATCACCAGTCACAAATGCAATTTTTTTCGCAAAATATTCAGTGTAAGGGTATTTATAAATTTAAGGCTTCATTTTGAATCACACCGTTCTCAAATGCTTTTCTTGCAAAATATCCAGTTTTGGGTATTTATAAATTTTAAGTTTAATTTTAAATGACCATTCACAAATACTTTTTTTTGCAAATACTTTTTAGGAGGTATTTATAATTGTGGTAAATAATAACTCTAATAATAATAACTCTGTATGTTTAATTGTGGATCAGCATTCGAATTTTATTTTTTTCGCAAAATACCCAGTTTTTGGGTATTTACCCAGGCCTTGGGTAAATACCCGGGTATATACCCAAAAAATATTTACCTACCCACTGGGTATTTACCCACCTCACATCACTGTCCACTAACAGGTATGTCTTCATATTGCCAACGGATGCCAAATCGCCAATGCCAACAAGCAAGATAGTTGCCAAGGCATATGGTTTATGATATGGTAAATAGAGCAAACACAATCTATGAAGTTTAGGAAACAAAAATCCATGAATTCTCGAGTAAAAATGAGAATTCATTTAAACTTCAAACAGCTTATCTTTAAATATGACCTTTTTATTATATTGTTTACATTAGGAGTCATCATGCTTTCTAATATCTAATATTGACGACTTGGCATCCGTCTGATGGGAAGAAGTACTAATTAATGTGTTTCAACTAAACGAAATTTTCGATATACGACATTTTGCACTTTCAGCGACGATATTTAGTTTAAAAATGACAGATACGGGTTGAAATCTAGTTTAGTTAAGTTTCCCTTGAATTTGTCGCCAATACGACAACCCATTTGGAGAATCAACCATTACCGCTGCAATTCATTGTCTAGCTGCCAGATGGGTTGGCATATTGGCGACAAACTCCAAGGGCATATTAAACTAAATTTCAACCTAAATACATACTTACACTTCGCTTCCATGGCACCGTTAACATTAGCCATCACTAAGCCACTTTAAACGCCAAGCTGATCTTCGATGAAACTGCATCGCAAACCCTCCCATCGAAGTCGATACACTGCATTTTCTGGTTGAAATCTAGAAGTTGGTACACACTTTTAAAATGCCGCCAAGTCGCCAAAGCTGATGCAAGTATTACATGCATTAGCTTTGGCGAATTGGCGCTAGTTAGGTGCGGTGGTCAAGGTTTTTATTGGCGATCTGGCAGCATTTTAAGAGTGTGTACCAACTTCTAGATTTCAATCCATTTTCTGTTTCGTCGAATTCATGCAAAATTTAATAAGACAAGAATAGTCGTTCATCAGTCTTAGCCCACAGCTTGGCATGATTTTCAAAATGGTCAATTTGGTGTTTCTCTTTCCCAGTACCGAAATACTTCACGATCTCGAAATGTAACGGATCTCAGCATTCGCCTGTTTATAGCTTAGAAAATATGTCGTCGCCAAGCAAGGAGATAAGCTAGGTTCCATCTGAGAAAAAGAATTATAATACACCTATATTGATTTAGGGTTAGACTTGAAAACACATTATTGTCCCGTCGCCAAGTTCGTGACACTTTTGCCAACCGTTAAGATAGCCATACAAAATTTACTAAAAACAGAAAATGTCACTTATCAGACGTATTGCACTGCTTGGCGCTTGTTTAAAAAATGGCCAATTTGGTGTTTTTCTTTCACGGTACCGAAATAGTTCACGATTCCGAAATTTAATGCAAGTCATCAGTAGCCTATTTATCGCTTAGAAAATATATCGTTGCCGAGCAGAGAGCTAAGCTACATTCCACCTGGGAAAAGGCATAATATTACATCTACATCGATTTCTGGTTAGACTTTAGAACACAGTGCAGTTAGATTTAAAAACACAGTATAACCGCCAAAACTTGCGCCTACATTTAAGATGGTCACATACCGTTAGATTTCTCCCGTGTTAATTTTAAGACAATTTATCGCCTGAAAAATAATTTGACTGAAATCTAGAAGTTGGAACACACTCTTAAAACTCAGCCAAATCGCCAAAGGAAGACGTTGACCGCTGCACTTCATTGGCGCCAGGTTTCCAAAGCTAAATGAAGGTAATACTTGTATTGGCTGAAATCTAGAAGTTGGTACACACTCTTAAAATGGCGCCAAGTCGCCAAAGTTAATGCAAGTATTTCTTTCATTAGTTGTGGCGACTTGGCAGCTTTGAAGTGCAGCGGTCAACGTCTTGCTTTGGCGACTTGGCAGCGTTTTAAGAGTGTGTACCAAATTCTAGATTTCAACCCTTGTATTACCTTTGGCGACTTGGCGCCATTTTAAGAGTGTCTACCAACTTCGGTTGAAATCTAGAAGTTGGTACACACTATTAAAACGCAGCCAAATCGCCAAGGCAAGGCGTTGACCGATGCACTCATTGGCGCCAAGTTGCCAAAGCTAAATGCAGGTAATACTTGCATTAGCTTTGGCGACTTGGCGCCATTTTAAGAGTGTGTACCAACTTCAAGATTTCAACCCCAACTTCTAGATTTCAACCACTAATTAAATCTATATTTATTTCTTGTTAGACTTGAGACCACAGTACAGTTATTCTTAAACACGGTATAACCGCCAAATTCGCTAAACTTTCGCCATCAATTAAGATGGTCACCCACCATTAGATTTTTCCCGTGTTAATTTTAAGACAATTTATCACCTGAAAAAAATTTGAATTTGGTGGCTGTACCATGTTTTTAAGTCTAACTTACAGTCTACGACACTTTTGCCAACCTTTAAGATGGTCGCCATCTTGAATCGTTTGCGATTGCAAAGGCGAAATTTGACGATTTATCCTTTAAAAAATTTAAATTTGACGGCAGTTCCATGTTCTCGAGTCTTACCTGATTTCTTACCCAAAATATTTACACGAAATTAAACGCCATTCGCTTCGATCTGATGATTCATTACATTTTTATTTGTTAAACATTTCATGGCATTTCCTCGTCATATTAAACAGATTCTTAGTAGTCTGCAGTAGTCAGCAAGGTCTATTTGACAGTCACTGCTTCAAATATCAGTGGTCAGGAGTGGGTTTCTTTCGCAGATGGAAGTTCAGCCTCTTCTGGAGTCGGTGGAACGTAGCTCTTGTACATCTCCATCATTCTACACAGATCTTCCGATTCCGATAGGTGACTGGCAGTACTTCTTGTGATGATTGTCCTGGGTATGGCACCATACTTGCCCTTCAAGATCTCCATGATGTGGGGTTGACCAGGAGGTTGATGGCGGTCAGGGTCAGCGAACAGATCTAAATCGGACTCTGAGTTCTTGATCCTATTAAATGCGGTCTGAGACCTTGTCACAATCCTGTTGAAACTGACTCCGGGAGCGTATAAGTCGTGCAACTTCCAATCATTGGGTTCTTCTTCTTTCTTGTCCTTCTTTTTGGGAGCTTTGGATTTTTTGGGCGGCATTTTTTACGTTGATAGAATCTGATTATTGTCCTTCCTCGACAGTTAGTATTTTGATTTCACGAAAGCGTTTTTAACTTATTATTTTTTGGAAATTTTTAAATTTTTACTTGTACACAAACTGGCTGAATAATATATTCTCAGAATTCTTGATAATTTTCAAGCTACTGAGCTGATGAAATTTTGAGCTAATTAATTCGAAAGCTAACTGAGAATTTAAACTGAAGATTTTTATTTGTTTTGCGATTATGAATCAAGTTATTTTTAAGTATCTCGAGATAAATGCATTTCTGATAACGATATTGTAGTGCGTGTTGTCAATTTTCAGTAACTTGTGCTATAAGCTTAGTTTATAGAAATCCTTTTTGATCTATAGATTAGCATCTTAACGTTTAAAATATTTCTGATATCATAGCAATTCCTAAATACTTCAAATGCCTAAATATATTCTAAGTAATTTCTATTGAATCATGTTTAAAATATCAAGATTAATATCATTGTGAAGCAAAATTAAATTCTGAATTTTTATTAGGAAAAATATAAGAAATCGGTAGAAAATTATCTACTTTTTTAAAATTTTTAAATTTTTGTTAAAAAATTCAAAATACGAGATTTTGACTTGAAAACTTGCTAACTGATGGTATATGCCTTATGACAATTGTTTAGGATTTTGGAAATTCCTATTGACTTGCTAAACAAAAACAACAAATAATATATAAAAAAAATTAAGTCAAGTCCTACTTAGGTCAGCGATCTACACGCTTCGTCACTGACGGTATTTATTCCTAAATTTATATCCTGCTAAATACCTTATACATATAGGGAGAGTGTGAACTAATAGTAGGAATTGAAAAACTTCATAAAGTCTTTTTTAACATATCCAATAGAGAGACTAAAGAAAGTAATCAACATTACCCTCTGACAAAAATACATGAAAAAATGACGCCTTCGTGAACATACCAGAAAACAAAGGATATTAGGTCTAGAAGCTGGCAAACCTAGCTCCATCTATTGAGAAAAATTCGAACCAAACGACTCAAGGCGACATATGCTTTCTCCCATATAAAACTAAAATTAATTAATTAAATTTAATTAGTTAATTAATATTTGAAAAAATTGTATTAACATCAAGTGTCATCCACTACAAGTTTAAAAAAATGTATTTGAACTTGAGTGGATGAATAAAAAGTATTTTATTAACGATTGAAAATTTGAACAAGATATATAAATATATATAGGGAGAGTGTGAACTAATAGTAGGAATTGAAGAAGGAAACAATAGACTATGATCGGTTTAGCCAAGGGAGTGAAAATGTAACTGCTCTAATAAGGAAGCTGGGAGTTAAAGGGTTAACGTTTAAAATAATTCTGATACCATAGCGATTCCTAAACATTTAAAAGGAAATGCCTACATAGACAACAGGCATAAACATAATCACACTAAGTCATCACCCCGACCTGCTACTAGGCATTCGGGTACACGTTGAATGACCGGCCACCACGACAGCAGTCAGGCACTATGGTTCCTGCACAATAGCCCTCATTTCGAGGTGCCCATGCAGCAACCCCCCGTTTTCCGGGGTACGACCTGTCATCGGAGTAGGCCAGAAGAGCCTCACCACACTAATGTGCCATCGGGTTGGCGAGAGTCAGCTTACTTGTCTGGCATAAACATAAGACAATATAGAATTAGATGTAGACACTATAATTATGTTTTAGTTCATAATACTGGCCTAAAATGACTTTACAAAAACTTTTAAAAGCAATTATGGCAAATTCAAGCAAAATCTAATGCTAAATCAGAAGCTTTTCTGGTTTCTTTACGAGATTTCTGAACCGGAAATCTTATGTACTGTCAAGTTGACTGCGATTAATTTTATTTTACAAATTTTTAGCACTCAAAAGATGGTGGCATAAATTAATCGAGATTTATGCAGGGGAGGCGTTGTCTGAGGTGTTAAAACATTCAGCATTTTTAAACATTAACGTTTTGTATTTGTTTTAGTTTTGTTTTGCATCAATAAATATTGTATTTAAAAATACAATATTTTATACCGTCTAAGAGCTTATTCGTTTCTGAACGACATAAGATATGAGAGAGTGCACATTTGAGATTCGTATCATTATTTTTTGGAGATGGTTGGGTTGCATTGCTGCACTTTTTGACTCATTTGAGTATAATTGCAACAATTGCACGCCTGTACAACTTTTGACTCATCTGAGTATAAATGCAACAATTGCAAGCCTGTGCAACTTTTGACTCATCTGAGTACAAATGCAACAAATGCACGCCTGTACAACTTTTGACTCATCTGAGTATAAATGCAACAATTGAACGCCTGTACAACTTTTGACTCATCTGAGTATAAATACAACAATTGCAGGCGTGTACAACTTTTCTCCTGATATTCTCTCTGATCGAAGACTGCGGGTGGTAATCATTTTAATATCTTCATTTGGGAACAAATTTGTGTTTTATAACTGCTATTAGTCTGTGTCAAAGTCAATAAACTTGCGAATCTAGGAACGTCGTTAGGAAATTCGGAATATTATTGGGTCATCCAGAAAGTAAGTTTCCCAGAGGCAGTAAAGAGACTCAAAAAATAATTATCAGGAATTATTGAAACAGATACAGTACACTTTCAGCTACCTCTAAACATAAGAACCATCGGAATTGAAGTATGTGTCAATCCGTGAGAAATATTTATGTACACCTAGGTTGAAGAGACTTGCCGCCGGAGAGCGGAGCTAGCCTGTGACAGCCTTCTGTCTGCACGTCGTCGTCACTATAGAAATGCTGCTTCGCCAGGAACCTTTTCAGGTGCTGGAACAGATCGTAATCGCTGGGAGACTGCTCCACGTCCACACTGCCTTCATGCGGCGCTGCTTACAAAACGGCTGCCGCAGCGTTTCCGCTGGGAGCGGTTTAAAAATCCCGCCTATAGCCTTGATCTTGCACCCAGCGACTATCAATCCCGCGAAATTTATTCAATTTTCAAATTACATTTAATCAGCGAATTAAATAGCGTAAAATTCCCTACAAATGCATGCTTTTATTGAATATTGAATAGTTTTCGAGATGTTCAATAAAAACTAAAAAAGGGGGATGTAATCCATGAAGGCGGCAACCTTTGAGACCCATTATCTGGAAAATTATTAAAGTTGTAAGAAAAATAAAAGTATCTCTTTGTAGAGAAATTTACGCTCTTTAATTTGTTAGATAAATTGCAATTTGAAAACTGAATACTTTTCGAGATATTCAGGAAAAACTAAGAATGGGGCGAATGAAATCCAAGATGGCGCCGCGAGCTCCCCTCCCCCCCAGGACCGTGGACTTTTAATTTGTTCAACATAAGCCCCTCACGAACACGTGTACCAATTTTCGAAACTATATGATTTATTGTTTTTTCCACTCCCATTTTGGATCTTCCTTGACTGTAATTTAGAGCTTACCGTCTAACAGCTGACTAACTCGCAATGCGAACCAGACTCCAAAGAGATTTTTGTTGACTCCTCGTTCGCTCGATATTTATACCTTTTCCGACAAGATGTGACGTCACAAAGAAATCACTCGAAGATACTCCATAACTTCGTTCCTAGTAGAGATAGAGCAATATTTCTAGTAGTTTCGAGACCCTTCATTTTGTCACCAAAGTTGCCAAATAGTAAAGATGGTCGCCATTTGTCGCCAAGTTCGGTGGTCATTGGCTTACCCTCATAGTTAGTAAGAACCTTTGTAAATCTTTCTTTCCAACCATAAGAGAAATTCGGCAGGAAAGCGACATTATAGCTTTTTAAAATATACACCCGAACAGACAGGTGGACAGACGGGCAACCCTTAGACTAATTTCGTTCAAACTTTTATTCACATCTAAAATTCTGATGATAAAACTATATCCCAAATTTCATTCGCTTATCTCCTTAATCTTCTGAGATACTGTGTTCGGATGCGTAAAGATAGACAGACAGGCAGATTTCCCACAGAGCGATTTCGTCTAAAATTCGATATAAGTTCTCAGTTTTGGTTAAAAGACCACATGCCAAATTTTATTCATCTAGTTAGTTCCATTTTTTCAGTTATCGTGTTTAAGGAGAGACAAACATAATTCCAAAATATTTTTTCGTACTGAAGGATATCTAAAACGTAGTAATTCATCAAAATTTTAAGATTATAATGCTTTCTATAAGTGCTTCGTATACCAGAAAGTAATATCATAATGTGAATGCACAAAATCCGTTTCAACGCTTCCTTTATTCTAGGGGTGGCGGTTATTTCGAACATAACCAGTTTTCGGTTATTCAGGTTTTTTTTTCACCTCCGGTTTAACCCCGCGATTTTTGAAATAACCAACTTTCAGTTTTTTTATAACAAAGATTAGACCAAATTTTTTATTAATATTGTTTTTGCAGGAAATCAATCCATTGGTCAATGATATTTGTTCATAAAGACGCTTTCAGTAATCCATCAACCAACAGACGCCTCGAGGAAGCGGTTTTCATTGATTGGGGTAAGAGGATGAAATTCAAAGCTTCATAACTCGGTAAATTTTAGTCTAATCGAACCAAAAATCAAGCCTATCTTCCGATCCGTTTTTATACGGTTATTGGATTTTAAAAAAATAACCGGGAAAGAAAAAAATAACTGAAACAACCGGTTTTCGGTTTAAATCGGGAGGTTTTTCCCATCCTTACCTTATTCAAAAAATGACCCTTTAGCTTACAAATACTGACCTAAAAAAGCCATTTTTATGTGATTTAAAAAGAGTGGATATATTTCAAAAGTTGAAATATTACAGTTAAGTAAACTTCGATGTAGAGTTCAACAACAATGGGCATTATTTTTAACTAACCTTTTGACAAGTTATACGTATTTGATAGAAAAAATAAAAATAGTTTACATTTCAAAATATAATTTATCTTCGAAGGGAACGGTGACAAATAACTCTAAATTTATCATAATCACGAAAATGAATTTTTTCACAAATGTAACACAACATAAATATGAATAATAAATTATTCTGCATTCTAAAGAATATTATAAAAGCATTAAAATGATTATCTAGATACCTCAAGTACAATTATGCAAAACCTTTTGAAACTGCAAGGCGAATTCTCGCAAGAAAGCCGATTTAAATAACGAATCCATAATTTAGGACGTCTTACGAAAGTGCTTTTAACATCGGAAATTTTTTTAAAAGGTTCAAATGTTTTATTTTAACTGCAAGATAAACCGACACTTCTCCAAAACAAATATTTTGCAACGAAATGGATGTGATAATAAGCAAAGGCATTTCTTTTCATAAAGGTACTAGTGAATTTACCTTTAAACGACTTTTGAAAAATGGTTTGGGGTTTAAATCTAGTATTAAAAATGTCAGATTCGCTATTAATGAGCTATCAAATGCGTAATGCATTGGCGATGCTTGCGGGCACGTGGCCAAAAGCATTAAAATCGATGTAACATGGGTTCAATAAAGAATTATTCGCGTTAAAATTATTCTAGAATGATAAATAAAGTGACGATGTTTCATATTTACTGATATCAGGAACTAAATTTCTTTTCTTTAAGGTTTTAACTAGATTCTTTCAAATATGCCCGTACTAAATATATTCGAATATATTATTGAAGAATTTTAAACACTAATTTAAATATGATTTTGACAAAAGTTAAACAAAATTAGTATGTGGGAGACTTTCTTATTGCTTTCAGGTATGCATGCGTTATAGGTTTGTTTACCATAACATTTAAATTCATTAACAATATATGAATTGGTAATATACATAGAAATTAACTATTCTAATCAATCACAGTGAAAAAAGTCATATTTTTTTCGATATTTTTCGCATACCTTATTGTTCACTCCACATTCCAGATGTTTTGTCTTCTACATTCGAAGAGATGTGATGAGGGAAATTCATGCAATTTTAAAAAATAAAGTGTGTCTTCATTTGTAAAAACAAGCCTTTGAAAATTTGCTAAATGGAATGAATCTACTCTAATTCTGCAAGCACATTTTCTGAAATCAAGTTTCATAGTAAAAACATCATTTGTTAAACAGACTATCGATTTTGAATTTAAATTTTAATATTTGAAACCATGATTATAAAATTTGAGCGAGACATTTAAATGCTTTAGAGTAGACTATGTATAAATTTCGAAGGAAGAATTGGTCACTTTAAGTAAGACTAAAGCATACCTTCTGCCTAATAGCCTAATAGGTGAATAATATGCTTGGGCTGCCTCAGCGTGAATAATGTGCCTGGGCTGCCATAGGGTGAATAATATGCCTGGACTGCCTTGGGGTGAATAATATACCTGGGCTGCCTTGGGGTGAATAATTTGCCTGGGCTGCCTCATAGGTGAATAATATGGCTGGTATCCCTTAGCGTGAATAATATACCTGGGGTGCCTAATAGGTGAATAATTTGCCTGGGCTGCCATAGGGTGAATAATACAACTGGACTACCTTGAGGTGAATAATATACCTGGACTTCCTTGGGGTGAATAATATGCCTGGGACGCCTTAGCGTGAATAATATGCCTGGGCCGCCTTAGCGTGAATAATATGCCTGGGCAGCAGTAGCGCAACAATTATGAATATTCTAACAAGTGACTGGTAGCAGATAATCGACTTCGGGATCACGGAGTTCCAGGTTCGAACCCCAATTCCACCACAGATGCATCTTGCACACAAACCTGGTGCACGCTAAATCAGTCAAGGGTCGAACATCCTTCTTCTGGTGTGGCGTGAAGGCTCGAGAGGCAGATGCCGCATTATTACAGTCATTAACGAGCGCTCCACTCCACACAAATGGCGTAGTGCCACGCCACGCCATTCCACTTTTTAGCCCATCCATTTAGGCAGGCTATTCATGATCGCTCTACGCAACGCCAATCCATCCAATACCGGTCACTCCGACCCCTCACCTTCAAAACGCGAACCCCCGCCGGAACCGATTTCTTTGGTGAACGTCTCATTTAAATGCAGTGTTTCATGGTTTTGACATAAGCGAGAGAGCCCCACCAGTACGTACACATGTATCTATACCGGTAGCATCTCCGCATTTATCTGCACCCAAATGAAATGGTGCATATCCACATTGCTTGGATTTCCAACCTTCCGCTCCACACCACTTCAATTCTCATCTATTTTTCATATTGATGGCCGGTTTGGGCGTGGGGCTGTCGAATTTGCGCAGAGTGGAGCGGTCGTGAATTTTCCATTCTTAAGCTGGGTGTTGCATCTAATATGACAACACATCTGAAGGACTTAGCAGGTTCTTTGAATTTACCCGATTCTCTCTTGGATCTGGTGTAATGGACTCTCAATAATACAGCCCATCTTGGCAAAACGATACTTTATTAAAATAGCTAAACATTATATAAAACCAACAAGGAACATGAACACAGAAACAAGAACGACAGCTACTATTACTGCATAACTACACAACTTGAACAACGCCGACAATCCGGGCTGTTAAAGGAAACTGCCAGAAGACTGCGCATGCTCCAGACTCCCCCTGCTACGGCGCAGCTCTTTGCATCCAATACTGGGCACTTACCATAAGGCTGTTCTACCCCATTTGGATCAACAACCGCTTTGTTTTCCACCCACTGAAGCCGATCCATATAGGTGGGTCATTCAGGAAGGCTCCAAACCGCATTAACGATTGCTTCGGTCCCCCCGACTCCCCCACACGGGGGATTTTCATTCTTGGAGAGAGCACCCTCCTCTCCCCGCCCTGATTTCTCCATTCTCTCTCCCACGCACATTCCCCCACCCCAACGCTCCTCCCACACATGACGGATTTATCACCCTCCTCGAAGGATCATATTTCACTTTTAAGGCCTAATGGGATGAATGGAAAACCAACAACTTTGAAATTCCAAACTTTCTCTCTGCCTACGCCAATTATCATCGGAATTTCACACTGACGAATGGGTTTGGCGTCAGGTGTTCCAAAAAAGTTGGAGTGGAACATTGGTGAATTAGAGGCCGTAGAGGCCGTTCCTCCTCATCTGACCAAGGCGAGGTCCGTCCATAAATGCCTCTTGTCTTACTTCGAAATGAAATGTTAATACATAACTAAGCTAAGCTAAATCCATGCTAAGCTAAGCCATGCTGACGCATTCGGTTCCTTGGCATCTGACCAAGACTCAAAATGACGAGGTCCGTCCATAAATACCTCTTGTCTTGCTTCGAAACGAAATGTTAATACATGACTAAGCTAAGCTAAATCCATGCTAAGCTAAGCCATGGTGACGCAGGCCTTGGCAGCAAGGTATTGTGACAGACATGAGGTGTAGATGCACGTTAACGCAAGTTCAAAATAATCGTAAGAAATCTTTTACACAAACGACCAAATCTCTAGAAAACTTTTGAAAAGTTCATTTTGAAGTTTAATTTAAAGTTTAAAAAAAACTGATAAGTAAGGCGATATGACACACAGGATGATTTGAAACGGTTGAGACAAACATTTAAAAGTAGTTTAAGCATATCAACAACTTATCTTTCTTTATCTTATCTTTACAAAGAAAAAAGAGGAATTATTTATGGAGGCGGGAAGTTTACGCTGGTTTTTAATAAAAGTGAGGACATTTTATCTCTCTTCTAAGCTTAGGATAATTTTATTTTTATGGAGGCTGTTAGTCAACCGGTGGTAAATATTTTTATTTCAATCTTAGCGTTTTTATGTTTGCGTTTGGTTTTCATTTTTCTTTCAAAATAATGCTTATTAGATGTTACTGATCTCCTTTGTCTTTTGTTGGCAATTTCGGGCTAAGAGAAGCTATATTTGGCGTAATGCAAGCTTCTTACAGAAAAGTTTCCCAAATTTTTTGAATCCATTTCGAATTTAGTCTTTAGCCCTTGACAAAGTGGACTAGAATGGATTCTTTGTTTAATTCGATTCAATCAGAGTATTTTTCTTAGTTTTTTGCTTTCTTTGAATGATTTTGATTTCCATTAAGTATATCAAAGTATTTCAGCGTGGCGAAATTTTTATTAGAGAATTTCAGGTTCTTTTTATGTAATTTCTAGAAAATGGTTTCTTATATAACAATTTTTTTTAAAGTGACGCAATTTTAATGCAATATTTTTAGTTTAATTTTCTATATTTTAAATATTGAATGAAAATAATGTTTTATGATTCCATATCTAATAGGGAATAAAAAAAATTGGTTACTAAATTTGAAATGGAATTATCAGAAAAAAATCAATAATTTATAAGTATGCTTACAATAAAAATGACAAGTGGAGAATTTAAAAAAATATTTTGGATTTCCTATTAATTTTTGTAGCCTCTGAGTTCCTTCTTTTAAAATGCATTGCGGTGAGCATTTATCTCGTTCATTTTTTCCCCTTTAAAAATATTAGCTTCCTTTTTTTATTTTAAATGAAAAAAAAAAGAGAATTTACATCTATTTTAGAATTTTCATTTAGTTTATTTGTCTCTTAAGATGTATAGAAAAACTCTTTACATTTTTCACTGACCATATTTGAAATAATGTTTTTAATAATAATAAGAATAGTTTGAATATGCTAAGAAGAATATAATATTATATTTTAATATTAAGTGATGATTCCGTAAATTTAATTTTTTAAAACTGAAATAAATGGATTTATGGAAAATAATTTTCAAATTAAATGATTTTGGCTGACATTAAATTCCTTAATTATCAACAGAACCAACTGCATTTGCATAATTTTCACTTATATACTATTGAACCAAAGATGCATTGCATGTATTTGTAAATTCGAAATAGCGAAAATTTCAGTTGAATCAAGATTGTTCCTTCGGACTTTCCATTATTTGCTCGATTTCCAAAATTAAAATACATCATCTTATCAATTTGGTGATTTAATTACATTTCAGCGTTTATTTAATAGTTTATAGGTTGAATTTTTGTATTAGACATAAATCATTTTAATAAATGACCTAATAAATTTTCTCATTTAATGCAATGAAAACTATACATGTTAAAGCTATAAATGGATGGCTTTTTAGTTCAAAACAAACATTTCTCAAATTGAGTTACAGAGTTACAATAATAGCAATCCAATGACAAGCAATGCCATCACTTTAACTGCAGCAGAAGTTTGAAATGACTAACACTACAAAGTTTCAATAAAAATAATAATAATAATTCCAAGTCGACTTTCCCTTTAAACCAATATCCGATTCCAATCGACTTTTTAAACTATTGAAGCCGAGAGCTGTCGTTTATTGTTTTTATGGATTCTACAACAATATGGAAAGCGTGTGGCAACAAATCGTGAAAGTTGTCATTTAAACCTAGGAAACGATCAGAAGGTGATTGATGAACCGAATGGAAATGGAAATTGGAAGAATTCAGTTTCGGATTTTATACTTTTATCTAGAGAGAATGAAGCAGGAACAGTTTATTTGAACTTAGGAGGAATGGTCTATTGTTATCGAAATAAAATAAGGCGAATTGAATCTTGCCCTGATGTTTCTTAGGTGAAATTTTTTAACGTAGGACTACGTTCCTACCATTGGTATCTCAGGAAGGAATTTGATTCACTCGCCAAAACTTCACAAAAAACGTTATATGGGAGATCATCTATATCTCGGTAACTACATATGTTAAAAACATAACTAATGTCTTATTGTAGAGATAAAGGGTAACAACAGAAGTTACAAAAAAGAATTTAAAATCGGAATTGTAGTTCAGCGACTACTGTGTTGCAAAGTTGGGCAAAAATACACATGAATTGGTGACGTGATCCTCTATATATCGGTAACTACATATGTTGGAAACATAACTAATGTCTTATTTAAGAGATAAAGGGTAACAACAGAAGTTACAAAAAAATTGAAAATCGGAAAAGAGTCACGCGAAAGTAGTTCTACGTTTTAACATTAGTTGCTGTTTGAAAAAGACAGCCTCCCGTCATTTATTTTTTTATTCAAAATTTATTTTCAATTTTTAGAAACAGATATTTCCGGGAATGTTGGCGAATTCTCTCAGTATAATTTCTTTAATATTCTTCCAAAATTTCTTTATAGTACAAAGGCAATAATGAAAATCTATTTTCAAGCTATAGTCATAGGAATTTCCTGTAGTAAAGTGAAAGCGAATTTATACTTTGTTGCCAATACTTTTCTGGCTCTTTTTGAAACTATAAAGAATTTAATGACCTAAAATGAAATTGGTCTGGAAATTTTCAACAATGCATTTCCAGGTGCACCGCACATAAGATATACGTATAAATATGTTATTTTACATAAATCCTAGAGAGATTTTATGACAGTTACGGATTTAAACACTTTATTTGATAAGTTTGCATCAAATCTGAATCTGATCTAATTTATCTAATAATTCGTAATGGATTTCTGTGCAGTTGCAGTTGCAATGTTGTTGAAAAAACTAGACTTCATTTTCATATTTACAAACTTGAACCCTTTAAAATGTCTCCTTCGTATCACCGATTATTAATATCATTGATAATTTATATGATATTAAGTTTAACATAACATGTTAATAATGGTCTTTTAAAGTAATATTCAAGAACTCATTCTAAGTTTTCCTACATAATTGTTCAAATTTTATATTAAGAATCATTTTAAATTATTTGGAAGATTTATTCCTAATTTATCATAATAAATATACTATTCTTATTATATCTGTAACTAATTTATTTTATAACAACGTACGAAACGCGTAGTACACAAATCTTATATTCTAATTAGCTCTATTCTAATTATGCCTCTAATTAATTTGCTCTAAAATAATACACGAAACGCGTCATAAATGCAGCTTAAGGGAAAAGAAATAAAGACTGACGAATAACATTTTAATACAAAGTGAAATATTGATAAATATTTAGGAAATAGAGTTTAAATTAGATAATTAGGAGAGAGGGAGATACAAAAAAATGTGAAACTAGTAGGTTAGTTCTTCAAAATATTTGCACCATATCTGTTGTAGAAAATGGTTTTCGTGTAAGTATTTATACTATAATAATTAGTGCAGCTTGTTCTACGTGAAAAGGAAAATCTATTCAATTTCAATGAAACGGATAAGATAATAGAAAACAACTTTTTTAATCACGCTCTTCAAGAGAATACCGAAGACAAATACTTAAACATAATTGAAACCTAAAAAGGTTTTAATGATAAATCATTTTACCTCCTGTCGGCAAAAAATTGAGTTGCTTACTTCCAACAAACAACGAGTGGATAAAAACATGACCTCTCAGTGGACTCAAAATAAGACGTAACATCGTCATTCTGATGGTATAAATTTAGACACATCAAAGAGAAAAAAATCCTTTCTGACATCGTCAACAGAAATGTAGTTAGAACTGAGTTTTCAAATCCGGAAAAACTCCCGGCACAATCTCTAATAGGGATATGAAATATGGGAATGTGGGGAGTTCTTCACACGCAAAAGATATCTTCCACTCTTCATTAGGAGAGATATGTGGAGGAAACACGATATGTTAATAAAAAAGCTACATCTGAGAAGAGAGGAATCAGAGAGTTGCATTAGAGACAGGACTTTACATGCGAGTATTGATCGAAATGTCTTCCGTCCTTTTAGGTAGATTCCTTATAGGAAGTCTATCTATTGCAATGGTTCTCATGACACGACTTCCGAAAATTTTCTGCTGATCTTCGTCGATCATGACCCCTAGAACCCAAACCATCCTCCTTCAAAAGTTTAAAATATATAACATTAGAATTTGAAATATATTAAAGTCTTAATGTATACCAAAATCACTTTTCTTTAACTCCAATTTCGTTCTATTTCCCGCACTGTATGTATATTAAATCTCTCGTGTTGTTTTGGTATATTTATTACTAAAAGAATATTTTAATCGTTTCCACGCGCACACAACTCGCGAAATCAGCGACTTATTGTCGCCATGCATTTTCCCTCAAATACTTACGTAATATGCTAAAAATAGATATTATTCTCTTCACTTTGATCACGTGTCTATCTGTTAAATTCCTACCCGAGAAAAAGCAGGGATCTTCTGCTCGCTTTTGGCTTGAAACCTTATACTAAGATATTTATAACCTTATATATATTATTAACTTATTAAGAACCTTATATAAGATATGTACATTCCGTCACTCTCCGATAATAAAAAGAAATTAGTTAATAACTCGGCCTGTATTTTTATTTAACGAATACATTTTATATATATATATAACATATATGTACACAATGAATACATTATATAAATATATATATAACTTTTATTACCAACACCTTCAAATTAATAGTCTTTTAGAATTCATTATTTTGAAATAATCATATTTATGGAATTCACATAGATTTTAGTATTTCACTACATAGGTTGATGGCGCCACTATTTTTAGAATAAGATTGCATCATATAATTAATTTTAAGTATATTTTCATACTAAAATAAGTTACTATAATGAGTTTAAAATTAAATTTATAGTTTAATTTATTAATGATGTTTTAGCATAGTATATATAACCTAATTTAGTTATAATATTTTCACTATAAATGCGGAACTGTATTTCGTATATAGCTCTTGGTATTATAATTGCTATGACTTTGATGCAAGTATTTACTTATATTTTCTCGTTCCTATATTGAATTAGTTCGGAGATTTACTCCTATACTTTTTGATTTTTTGAACAATTGGCTTTCGCAGAAGGTTGGTGCCTTTAAAATTCGAATTAATGCGATATAATCGATTCCTAAGATCGATTGGCATTTGATTGTTAGAATTCCAATTCTGGGTTGTCTTTTTCATAGTAATAGTTTATAAACTAATTATCTTTCTGTATTTTATTGTATGATTATTAATAAGGTAACATTTTATTAATTTTAATTATTGGTTTAATAGGTGTATGTAATGAAAATGTTATTTGAGTTTTAATTGTTTGTAAAATATTTAACTATATATATATATATATATATATATATATATATATATAAAATGTATAACGCTTTGCCCATGTTATCTTGGAAAACGAAAACGAGAGTAGTTTTGATTAGATTTTAACCAGCTAGGGATAAGTTGCAACGAATGTGAAAATCTGGGTCGAATTCGTAGATGTCAATCCTGTCCTACCTGTCAATCTTAAAGGGGGTGGAAGTGGTGGGGGGAATTTTTAATTCTCCATAACTCCCTTACGATTGAAGATGGAAATAAAATTTAATTTAAGCGAATTATTTCCTTATAATAACGAACAACTTTTGTAATGAATGTTTTTTGATAGCTACAATTTTTTAGAAGTTATGATATGAAAAGTTATTAACTACCCATCCCTCCTTAACTTAAATTGCCGTTTAACCCTATGCATGTTACACCTCGTTGGTACACTCTAATCATTCGCATTCATCACTTTCATTCTTGTAGCTATAATCCTAATGAAAATAGAGGAAGAAATGTCCTTATATATCCAGACAAAAGGAATCTATCTACCTTTGGCTTCCGGCTTACCGAGGGGGATTTTTTTTATTTTCTCGTATATAAAGTGAAAGTTTTGTAATTGTCAAAAAATTCAACTTCGAGATTGGGATGAATCTCCACTTCTAGACCTCTGAATCGGGGACATTCATTTTTGGAACAACGTCTGTCCGTGTGCGTGTCAACACGTTAACTCGAAACTGGAATCATAACACCATATTTTCGGATCTGCATCAAATTTTGGAATAACTCAGTCAAAACTCTGTCTTTTAGTGTCTATGTGAAACTTACAACTCAAAAGTAATCGTTTGGATTTAGTTTGCAGTAATCTTCACGATTTGCTCATACTATTTTGAAGAAAACCATCAACCAAATAGCATTATACAGGGTGATAATTATTGAGCTATATGAAATAAAAAATAAAGTTTTCAAAAACAACAGAGTTCAAAAATTTTATTCAAATTTTAAAAGTAACTACAGATATTCAGATTTAGTTCATGACATGTTCAATATGCTTGCCATCAATGGCTATGACGTGGCGAAGACGAAGAGCAAAATTCAGCAAAGATCGCTGAAGTGTTGAGACATCGACACTACTATTTCTCTCGAACTTTTCAATCATATTTTTGATTGTTATAACACTTGGACAGGTCGTCTTCAGCTTGTGCTCGGTCGCAAATTTCCTTTGAGCCGCAATCGGGCTGTTATTGCTCGAATAGTAGGCCTTGACGATCGATATACGCTCAGAAACGCTGTATTTCGACATTTTCAACGAAAAATTAACAATAAGAGTGCGCATGCTCAAAAAAAATTTCTAACATGCCCTGCATTCAACCACCAAGTTTTAACTGAATCTCGCCAACGGTTCACATATTATCAATATTTCTTTTCATATAGCTCAATAATTGTCACCCTGTATATATCCTTCCAGCAACAGCGCCCTCTATATCGACATGAAGGCCGCGTGTATTTCCTAGATACGCTATTGTAAAATCTGAATTTTTAAGAGGGTAATTATTAAAATCATGTTGTAATTGCGTAAAGGTTTATAAGAACAACTATTTTAAACAATTTTTATTTAAAAAGGGATGGGAAAAAAAAAACACTAAATAATATTAAATGACCACAGAATTATCTGATTGACGTGAAATAAAATAAATGATGTTGCTAATATTTCAACTGAAATATTAACATTTGTTATATAAAAACGTAAAGACAATATGCAAGCAAAACAATTGAAATTTAGATATAAAAAGCAAGCCAGCTTCAGAGTCATATCATTGCAACAGTCGCGCATATCTCTGAGATATAAATTTGCAGAGTCCTATTAACGCGTCGAATTACAAACGATGACTAACAGTTCGTCGAAAAGAGATGAAAGAATAACCTAGGTCATGCTGTCATAGCATCCTCTGGTAAAAAGATTTAAAACGAAATTCTGCTCTAGTGTTTCTCTCACATACACGAGCCTTCTGGAAGGATATATAAGTGAATTATAATAAGTGAATATATAAGTGAATTAGTGAATCGTCCCCATATTTTTCTTACACCAAAATTTTATAAAAATCCTATAAAATTTA
>BGPR01025995.1:0-21623 GCA_013235015.1 Araneus ventricosus | reverse complement strand
GATTAACAAAAATCTAAAAAAGATTTAAATATGAGAAAAAACTGCTATATATATATATATATATATATAGCAGTATATATAATTAGTTTTTTAGGATACTGACATTATCACTTCTAGTATTAAATATTTTTTATCGGGCCTTCAAACGATTTTTAAGCAAGCGAAGATCGTAGATTAAAAATTCTAGCTGAAATTTTAGGTGATTTCAGTCCATGTCTAGATTGGAAATGTGCGCAAAGTTACGCGATTCGGCTCTGTACTATCGCCGAATAGAAAGAAAAGGAACCATCCCTCATTATTTTTCGTCGTTCATCTCGTATCAAAGCAAAATGTAGCAATTTTCAGGAAATAAGGTGTAGTGAAAGCTTTCACTTTTAAAATTTTCATAAGGGATCATGCATATTTATAATAACTCTATTTTCAAAATCTCCAATGGAAAAACATATTTTTCTTAAGGTATCCGACTGGTTTAAAATCGTCGTTTTTGATGAAATTATCAAAAAGCTTTTTATTATTTAATTTTGTAGCCTGTCTAACCAGCTTTCTAAAACTGTCTCACTTTTTACTCTACGTGAATTACAAATGGAGTTACAGCCGTTTTATTACCGAACTGTAAGCATTATTTTATGTTGCATGAAAACTATAAATGTGTTTTCTGAGGAATGATATTTTTGAGGAAAACTGTCGACTGTAACATTGATTTCTCAAAAAGTTATTCAAGTATTGGTAGGAAATTTTCTGAGATAGTTTTCAGTAATATGCTTGATGTTTTCCTCTAAAAACTAAGATCCATTTTAAAATGAAGTATTATTTTTAAGTGCTTAAATATAAACGAAAAGCATTTTTTATGAAAAATTACCAGTTTAGTAACTATGTTCAGCTATATTTAAAATCTATTTTGAAGTACAAGAAATATTTTAGAGCATAACACAGACAAGAGTCATAAAAATGTACTCCTACAAGGATTTATGTATATTTAGAATATGATTTTGTCTATGGCTGTTAGCGTAAGGCAAATATTTTATTAATTTTTCTTCAAATTTCTCAGTTTTTTTAAAAAAATATTATTTTGAAGCCTAATTTTACAATATTTTCATAGTTTTAAAACATATGCAGTTTAAAAATAACATTAAAATATATATATAAGTTATTTTTCAAAACAATGTCTCCGAACACAGTCTGATACCTTAAAACATTTCGAAACTGCATAAAATTTTAGGCTGGAATACCAAGCTTCATCATCCCAGCATTTCTTTGTCTCGAAATTATAAGGGAATGAAATTTTCGGTTTCTAATTTTAAAGCAAAATTTTGAATTTTGATTGATATCTTGAGAAATAATATAACTGTGGAGCTAGAATTTTTTTGTAGAAGTATTAATTATTCTGCTCATTTTACACTTTTACTTAAAAAAAATTTTGAGTTCATAAAATTTTTTATTTACAATGAAGTTAAAAACTTTTTAAATTATAACAGTAATCGAAGCAGATGGCCATTTCATAAGCCGATGCAAAATTTCAGCTTATCCTTACAAGAAATTTTGAATTGACATTAAATTTTCTGTTTTCGCTCTAATTCAAAAATATTTTACTATTAAATATAATTCATTACACCATTTTATTTAAAAAATTAAGTATAGAAATAATTAACTATTTTTATATATAATAAAATGTCATAAATTATAGCGGTGTGATATTACACTATTTCTTTCATACGCATCAAATTTAACCGATTGTAAAATATACCATTACTTTGAAAAGACGTTTAAAGTGCGAAATAATTTAAAGTGCTACTACCGGCATTTAAAGGAAAGCAGAGAACTTCTCTATCTAAATGTGGATACGAGCCATTTTTTATTCAGAACACAAAAAAACGAATATCTTCCGATATATTCATGGCGTATCAAAAATTTTTTTTGTATTTTTGGGGATGGCATACGAAACCAGCAGGAAGACCAGAGACCTCAATTGCACAAACAGTTTATGGCGAGAGTCTCAGACTTCCTCGAGAGTTTTCAGTGACCATGTATCCACACAGCACCGGAGAGTTTTGCTAATAATCTCCAGAAACAAATGGAAACCATTAGACCAAGGACCACTAGCATAAATTTGAGTCAAGAGATATTTGTGCATTTACTGCTTCCCCTTCCCCCTCATTTGTGGCGTTAAAAATGACGCAAAAGCACAAACGATTTTCTCCTTGGCACCTCCTAAGACTGGCGCCAGGGGCATCTGTAGCAACTTCCCCCAGATCCCCCCAAAAAATTTGTTTCATTAACCCTCTCACATCCAGCGAGGCGGTGCCGGGCAGTCTAAAAATTTCCCCTTTAAAGTGACGAAGGCCGGTCTGAGGCTGTTGGTTTGCTTAAAAGAGAGGTGATGTTATGAGATCGCTTGGGTAAGGGGTCCAATTATCGTTGAAAACCACAGTCCGTTTCCGTGCGATTTAAGGGAAGATTATAGTAGAGGTGGGATGATTGGGTAAATGACCTTCCAGTTTGGGAGAGTTCAATTCATGTCACTTGCTCCCAAGAAATCCCGGTTTTAAAGGAGCTAGAAGAAGAAAGTCGCCTCGGTATTTAAGAATAAAGAGTTCTCCAGGGAGTTAATTTTCCTTGGACTCACTTCTGTACCTTAATCGAAGATGGTAGAGATTCCAATTTTTTCTAAACTTTTAATATCTTGCAGTTTCTGCCATATTTTATTCTCTTCTTTGATCTTAATGTCGATTGGTGAGCAACCTGTCAAAAGATTCAGACCAAACGCAGAAAAACAAGAGACCCGTTTTTTCGATTTGAATTGTAAAACTCGTTCCGGTATATTAGCCGGGACTGTGCTGTTTATTTTTTTATTTGTTGCATCGTACAGTATTAATTTGTGGCTCCTGTTTTCTTTTTATTTTCTTTATTATTATTATTTTATTTTAATCTTATTTATGGAGTTATTAATGGAGAAAATTGTGAATAGGAAAGCTTGAAATGGTGATAAGAAATTGCGTATAGGTTGTTTTAGCCTTTATCGTATGAAAAAATGAACCGTGCACCGAATTTTTGTACTCGAATCTCGAAGTTGTAGTCGTTCTTCGGAACTGTCAGTGGCTCGAAATTTGTATGTCCGTAAGGACAGGTCAAATTACTAGTTATTATTATTGTCCCAGACACCCCTCCACCGTCCTAGACAGGCCATTTAGACTATTTGCCAACCCTAGCCTCGCCACTGGTAAGATTTGTATATGGACAACATTCATTCGGGCACTCCAATATTACAAGGAAGGCAGAAGCCTTTTTAAGTGGTTAACTAGAAGCAAGTGCTGGAAGGTAAACTAATGTTGCATCACGAAAAAACTAGACAACTTTTTTCTGTTGTTCACTTTTTTATTTATTTATTTATTTTTATTATTTATTTTACTCTATCAAACGTATTGTTTTAAAATCCCTTTATTTAACTGGACTTATATTTAGCGCTAGCTGCCTTCGGAAACCTGCTAGTACATATCCCAAGCGTAAATTTCGTTATATCAGCTATTACATCTGCAACATCCTGAACTCTTGCTAAGTCAGGGACATTATTTGGCTTAAAAGATGGAGAAAATCGGAAAGTAAGAAAGAAAAGAACTGCGCACAAGAAATGTTTTAAATATTTAAGCTAAATTTTGATGAATACCAGTTCTTTGGGTTTCTACACAGGTTTTGAGTAAATACCCAAAAATAATTAATTACTCACGGGCATTTACACACCCCACATCACTACTACCAATGTCAGTTCATGCTATTCCTTTTACAACCCATCCACTTTGGCAGGTCATTCACGACTGCTACACAGAACGCAAACGCCTCGGGTGCATTCCACCGCATTCCATTTTTACTCATTCTTTTAGGCAGGTCATTCACGACAGCTTCACTCCACGAAAATAGTTTGGAGGCAGTCCACGCCATTCCATTTGTCAACCCATCCGCTTATGTAGGTCATTCACGACTACTCCATTGCATGCAAATGGCTGGGTGAGAGTCTACACCATTCCATTTTCACCCTTTCATTTAGGCAGGTCATTAACGATTGCTCCTCTCCGCACATATGGTGTAGTATCACCCCACGAAATTCCATTTTCTGCCCATTCATTTAGGAAAGTCATTCACGAATGCTCTACTCAACGCAAATCTCTTGGTGGCGGTCCAAGCCATTCCATTTTTCAGCCCATCCATTTACGCCGGTCATTCACTTCAACTACGCGCAAAAAATAAAATCGCTCGCGACGGCTCACTCCGATCCCTACTGCACCTTCTTTTCCCCCGCTTTACAACCCGCGAATTCCCACCTGCTTTGCACTTGAGAGAGAATCTCCCACTTTGCCCATTTATTTACATCAGTCGCATTTGCAGTCTATATAAAGCGGTTGGATTTCAAGACCGGTCTGATGTCCAAATCTTCGACGACACATGCCAATTATCATCGACGTTTCACAATAACAACCGGTTTTGGTGCGGAGCTTTCGCAAAAATGCAGCCTCAGAAACCCTCCTCTCGACCAACAGGAACTCAGAAACTTATTACATATCTACAGCTCTCTTATGCGTAGTTGGCGGCTCCTTATTCTTTCAAATTTAGTTCCTGTAGCCTTGGGTCCAGCAATTATCTGGATATTGCTATCCATTCGTTTTAAATAATCACAGAATAATTAAAAATTTTGATTTCTAGTCATAAAATTGGTGTTTTGTTTTTCATTGTTGTCACACAAAGGCTTTAATTTTTTTCATTTCCGATTGTGAACACTGAGCTTTCTGGCTTCAAAATTCTATTGTGAAATTATAATTTTTGATTAAACAGTATAAACAAATTTTCGCTTTATTGGAATAACATTATCTGTAAAAAAATCATCAAGAATTACAAGCATAAAACATATTTCAACTTTTTCTGAACATGCGTTGCATTTCAGAGAATTGTTCATCATTTAGGAATGTTTAATCATCATTTAACAAAAGAAATTATCATCTCTTATCTAATATTTAATTATAAATTCATAATATATTTTATTAAAGTAGATTCAACACGGACGGAATCGAGGATTTCAATAATTCTTCTGCAGCCATCATGTAGACAGACCAGCTTCAACGACTGAGTTCCTGAAAGAACATGCAAATTTCTTGTGCTCTTCTATTTATAAAAAAATAACTAATTTCTTTTTATAAAAGACACCACTTCATTGTCATGCATAAATATTAGTAAAGGAACATTCAACAGAGAGGATTTCTAATCAATAATTAGTAACTAGAAATATAAGAGAGTCATTTACAAGTAACTTTCTTATGTCAAGATGTGTCAATTACAACAGTTTGATATCCCTAAAAAATAGTATTACATAATATGTTTATTATTTAAACTTCCTTTATTTAATTAATAGAAATGAGCATGAATAGTTTAATTTTTATTTGGAAAATTCTAAATACTATTCGCATTTAAAAAAATATTAATAAGTACAAGAACTTAAAATACAATATAGGCTTAACCAGACTACAGAGATTCTTAATCGGTTCCTTATTCAATTGCATTTCACAAGAGCCCATTTTTAACACAGAATACACATCTATAAATTATTTTGCATTTTTGAGCACAAATAACAATTTTCATACTGTTAAATTTCATATCACAAAGCAACTCCTCAAAATAAAAATAATCTAAAAATGTTAGAAAACTTTTTAGATGTGCAGTTATCCTAATATCTGCAATATAGTCATACATATATTATTACATACATAAGTTGTAATATTCAGCTGTGTTTCTATTCAGATAGAATCTCAGTATAATTAATTTAAATCATATAAGAATTATAGCTTGGAAATTATTATAAAAGTTAACAAGAAATATTTGGGCAATAAGAGGCAAAGGATCGATATCTCTCGGGGTTAATTTTTTATTTCCATGTCACATTATTCATCAATAAATATATAAAAACACAAAAATTAAAAAGGTATATTGCATGGACACTCAGTATTATTCCATAAAGATGAGCAGTTTAAAAGCCTACTGCAATCGCACGAGAAAAACAAGACTTCAGTACTTTATTTATTAAAGCGAAAATAAATGTTTCCAATTTATTTATTCATACAAATTGTTTTTCATAAAACACTTATTAAACCTACCTGTTCTTATGAAGAGGATCATTGTATACAAATTTACACAACATGGCGCCGACTTCGGAATTTTCCATTTGAAAAAGTTGGAATCGAAGTGGCTAGTTCTCTCAATTATGGCGCATATCAAATTGGGGAGTGAGACCTCTGATTCTAATTCTCTGTAGAAAACATAACGACTTCAATTTTAGCTTTCCTTTACCAGCTCGCACATAAAAGACCAAGCTTTAAATTAAAGAACCTTCGATCGAAACTGAAATGTTTAATAAATGAAATGGAAAAAATTATATATAAATAATGTATGAATTAATATAGTGGTACAGCACAGTATCAAATTTTTATTAAGAAACTACAACAGTTTAGAAATGTTAGAATGGAATATCTTTTTATTAATTTTTGATTACTTTTTTTGAATAATAAGGAAATTTAAATGCACTTCGATTTATTTATTCTTACCTGACAAAATTTATATGCAAAAAAGTTTTAGCACGATTTCTTGTAGAAAATTCGAAACTAGATTTTAGAAATTTTAACTTGGTTTTATTTTAAAGCGATAAAATATCTTTATTCGCGTACTGTTATACTGTAAACGGTATTTTATATATTTGAAGTTGATATATCACTTGTCTCTGAAATGATCACTAAGGTTTCTTAATGGTAATTGAAGAAACCTACATGTGCGATGATTTTTAAAGCAATATTTTGATTCATAAACACAAAATAAAACTTTTTAATTTTTTTCCCAGTAACACATTCAATAACGTAACTGGAATTAACAGTGACTGCTCTTCAACTCAGAAACAAAAAGAACTGAAAAAGAAATTTCTCAAAGGTTGAAATACAGCCAATACCCTGAAAACCGTTAATGTCTCCTTTTTCGGTATCATCTATTTTGTCTTCCCAAATTTTTGTAGTTGCAGTCTTTTGTAGAAGAGGAGTTTTGTGATGAATTCTGCTTTTTGAGTTATTATTTCTGTGCATTCCTTTTTCTGTCATTTAAAAGGCTTGTAAAATATTTTATTGTCCATTGGCAAACATTTTGCAATGAAGTATGTTGAATTTCTGTTTTCGAAGTCTCTGTCTTGGTTTGAAATGTGTGTGTGTGTGTGGAACACTTAAATTTTTTTATACCTTTCTTAACTCGTGATTTTAATTGAGTATCTGAATGCAGAAATATAGTTTATGAGAGGTGCATATCATTTCGAATGATGCTGAGACATTTCAGATTCAAATATTTCTGATTCCCCATTTAGGATTCCATGTGAACATGATAAATTTTGACAAATTGGTACTATGTCTTTTATTAAATTTTCACGCTACAAAACGGTGAAAATTACAATTTCGTGAATATTCATCAATTGAATAGAAAGTTATTATTATAGCGTTAACGCTGGTATTATGCTGACTTGAGACTCACAATTTTCTTCCGAAATAATTTAATAAGTATTGCTTGATCAGATATAACTTAGAATCATTCACACACGTTTTCAATTCCTGAAAATAGTTTAGATAAAAACAAAATTTACATGTGCATAATCGCGTTTATAAAACAATCATAAATATTTTAACACCTTTAGTTTCTATATAAATATTTATTTTTCAACAAATACCATCATTAGTTTGTGTTTAATACTTTCTGAGCTGGGATTGGTAAACACAAATTACTGTTGTCATTAGATATGATATCATATATCGTTTTGTTAGAGTATGAAAGTAACTCTTAGAGGGCAAAGCAAGGTTAGTTTCAACTCTGTGTAGAATATAATGTTTTATTAAAAAAAAAAATTTCTTTAAGAGGTTTTGCATTTCGCAGTTATTTTAATTTACGTTATTGCCTATGAAAGCAAATTTAGTAAGAAAGAGTATATGAAATTTAAATAATAACAGACCTCTTCATGTAAGTAGAAGCATGTTCTTTTGACGACTAAACTTTCTTGTAAAATTTTTTCACCAAACTCTTAGTGAAATATGTGCTCAGAAAATTTCCTTTCCAAAATTAATTTTTTTCACAGCTTTGATTTAGGGTTTATGGTTGTTATTTCCATGCTGATGAGAAACCTTTCATTTAGATGCATAAAAGTTCACACTTCTCACTTACTTTTCGATTTCCACTCTTATCAGTTACAAATATTGTATTAAAGAGATTGATAATTAAACAACATGGTGTAACATTAAACAACATTTGTAATCGCTTAATTCGAAATTTGTAATTGCTTAATTTGAAACTTGTAATTGCTCAATTTGAATTAATTTGAACGATGTAATTTCTTAATTTGAAAGATCTAATTGTTTAATAAGACAATTTTTTACATTGACATTTCAGTGCAAAGTAAGCTATGAAACTACTTTATTAATGGGGACGAATCTATTCGTCTTACCCTTTGCAGCAAAAGTAACTTAGTTTAATTTTCCACATTAAATAAACAATTTATATCGCTAAAAATGCTTGTAACTTAATTAGAAATTATTTTCATACTTTCCTTAAGTCTTGAATCCAAAATCAAAGAACATGCGAAATTTAAAGAAAAGAAAAAAAAATGTTTATTCATTTTATTAAAATATTGTAGTATGAAAAATTTCTAAAGCACATATTTTTTGTTAAAACAGAAAGGTAGAAATTTTTATCAGACAAGCTAAAGTTCTGTTTTTTTTAAACTAAATTTTGTGCATTTAGTCTCTTATTTTGCAAACACCGACTCATAATCGTACACCGACGATCTTCTCGAATGCCCCCTTCCAATGGCATAGACACCAACACCTCCGAGAATTTTTTTTTATTATACGCTGATCATTAGCAAGATTGAGCAAAAAAAGGCACAAACACCATATTCACTTTTTTACTCTTTGGAAGTAATTGTAGAATGAAATATCTAAATATTTTGGAAAATTAGATGATTTAATTTGAATAATATAAAAAGAAATGATTGCATATATTATGATTTTTTGAACAAATTTAATTTTTGAAATTGTATTTCGAATGCATTTAGACGTTGTCGTTTAGACTTTCAGAAATGATTAATAGCAACTTGTCGCATACATACACTTTTAATGTAAAAAAATACTTTCTTGCTCAGAATATGTTTGGTGCTGCCATCTACTAATGTATTTGAAAGTTAGGGAAGCATCTTTTGAGCGTCAGGCAAGAGACTACTACGGTTAATAAAAGTCCATCGGTAGATTAACAATATATATACAATAAATGGTAGAAAAATGAATAAATAAAAGTGATGGTAAAAGTAAATAACCTTCATATATATTATTAGTTTTTTCGGATTCTGACATTGTCATTTCTTCTTTTATTTCTAGCATCATAGGGCCTACAAACGATTTTTAAGCAATCGAAGATCATAGATAATTTTAATAATAATAATTTTAATAATAATAATTAATAATAATAATTTTAGCTGAAATTTTAGGTAATTCCAGTCAATGTCTAAATTGCAAATGTGCGCAAAGTTATGCGATTCGGCGGTGTACTATCGCGGGAAAAAAGGAACCAACCCTCAATATTTTGCCGTCGTTCATCACGTATTAAAGCAAAATGTACCAATTTTCAGGAAATATGGTCTAGTAAAAGATTTCTCTTTTAAAATTTTCATTTGGAGTCATACATATTTATAATTCCACTAACTTCAAATTTTTCAATGGAAACACACAGTTTTCTTAAAACATTTCGACACTGCAAAAACATTTATGCTGGAATACAAAGTTTCATCATCCCAGCACTTTTTGTTTCGAAATTATAAGAAAATGAAATTTTGAATTTCTAATTTTAAAGTGCAATTTGGAATTTTCATTGATATTTTGAAAAATAATATAATTATTGAACTAGAATTTTTTATGTAGTAGTATGAATTATTCTGCGCATTTTACACTTTAACTTTTTGTTTTAAAATAAATATGAGCACATGAAATATTTGATCGAAATTGATGTCAAAAAATTTTTGAATAGCAACACTTATAAATTTTAACAGTAATCGAAGTAGATAACCATTTCATGATCCGATGCAAAATTTCAGCTTATTCGTAAAAGACGTTATGAAGTGACATTAAATTTTCACTCTAATTCAAAAATAGTTTTTAATTAAATATAATCATTACACGATTTTATTTAAAGGAGAATAAGTACATAAATATTTAACTATTTTTACATATAAGATTTTATAAATTATAGCGGTGTGATATTACACTATTTCTTTCATACGCATCAAATTTAACCGATTGTAAAATATACCATTACTTTGAAAGGAACGTTTAAAGTGCGAAATAATTTAAAGTGTTACTACCGTAATTTAAAGGCAAGTAGAGAACTTCTCTATCTAAATGTGGATACGACACATTTTTTATTCAGAACACAAAATATCGAAGATCTTCCGATATGCTCATGGCCTATTAATAAAAATTTATTTTTGGGGTATTTTTGGGCATGGCACACAAAACGAACAGGAAGATCAGCGATAATTTCTTCAAGACCAGAAGGGCAGATCCGGAGGACCGCCTGTAAGCAGAAAAACATAAGAAATGCGCAATTCGATTAGATTTTACTTGAAATCGTCGGGATAAAATCATAAACAAGTATTTCGTTTTAATATGTAATTTAATTATCAATCTCTTTAATTCGAATCACAAGATACCACAGTACCTTGCTACTTGCGATAAACTTAAGATTTATCTATTCTGTAACCATTATACTACTCTTTGTTGATTGAAAATAAATTTATCATTAGCTTAATTTTCTTCTATTAGTTTTCAAATTATTAAAATTAGAACTTAAATTTTAAACACAATAACAATCCGTGTTTGATATCATTTTCTGATTTACAATGGATATATATAATAAACAACAGTATTTTTTTCTTACTTCCACAGATCAATTGAATATATTTCTTTCCCTTCATATCTTTAGCTTCTAAAATTTTGTGAAATAAGAACGCTAATTAAAGAAAATGTAACTTGAACGAAGAAAATGAAGACTGAAAATGTAAATAGATGAGAATTTCTACATCCATTTGAGATCCGATAATAATATTAAGCCCATTAATTTTTCATTTTTATGCATTGTATTTTCCACTTGAAATAAACTCGAATAAAGAATTTTCCAAACTAAAATTCTATGCGGCTAAATTTGATGCATATTTTTATCCTACTCGTGATGCCATCTATTTGCGATTTGGTTGTAAAACAACGAAAATCAAATGGATTTCAATTAGAAAAAACATTCTTCTAGGACTGCCATCTATTAATCATTTCTGAAAGTCTAAATGACAAAGTCTAAATGAATTCGACATACAATTTTCAAAAAATCAGATTTGTTCAACAAATGATCTTATATAACAATAATTTTTTTTTATATATTATTGATCTAAAATCATCTAATTTCCCAAAATATTTAGATATTTCCTTCTCCGAATTCCATTTTTTCCGAAGAGTGAAAAGTGAATCTGGTGTCTGTCTTTTCTTTCTCAAACTTGCTAACAAACAGCGCATAATATCTCTTCTACATGATGCTTACAACGTTATCACTTGAAATAGCAGTTCTATGACCTTGAACACAGAGATTTGTTATTCCATCAATAATTTCTTTTCATACTTACGTGAATAATTAAGTCAAATTTGTAAAGGAAATGACATACAATTTTTTTTCCTATTTTAACATCGATTCCCCTGTTGTATATGTCCCTATAATTGAAATGTATAACTCTGATTATTGTTTTTCCTTCAACCTATTTCCAAATAGAATATATTAATACAGCTTACAGATGGCGCCGAAACCTCAAAATCAGATTTAATTGGTACCATTTCGTTTATTTCCTAGTTCATTCAAAAGATAATGACTTTTACTTTCTTTTTCCAGCCCGGACATAAAAGACCAAGCTTTAAATTAAAGAAATCATACATTGCAGTGAGGATGGCGTTTTCTGCTGAAAGAAAAAATTATATATAGAAAAATATTTAATTAAAATAGTGGTACAGCTCTCAAAGCACGTTCGTTCACATCTTATGTTTATTTCTACTTCCATTAGTTTATAAGCTATGTCTGGAAGAGTAATGTATGTGTGAATGATTCGAAAGAAATTTCGTTCAAGTAATAGTTACTGAATTATTTCGTTTGCAAAATGTCAGACTCAAACATGCTTCAAGTTGAGAACTATTGCGCTATTTCCAATTGATGATTTCATTTTCTTTATTGCAAAACACCATTTTTTAACATGGCAGTTAACAGTTTACAGAAAGAAACTGCTGGAAGTTCACAAAAATTATCAAACAAACATAGTATATAAAATTGAGATTTAGAAAAGCAGTTTCGTTTTAATTTATTTAATAATATTTAGATATTCATCTGAAATATTTGAATCTGAATTGCTTCAAAAGTATTGGAAATCATGTGCACCATGCATAAACTAAAATTCTACATTCAGATCACTGCATTAGTTCTGGCTTAAAAATATGAAGAGTAAAGAAGGTGCTACTAGACATTTAAGTGCTCGATTGAAATCATATGACTTGTAAATATATTTTCACTCGATGTAAGCTCCACTTGCACGTTTGCACCTTGCTTCGCCATGCGTTTCGAAACATAATATACAATTAATAGTATGCAACAACGCCTAGTATAATATGTAACACTTTAGTATACCTGAAAATAGCCATTTCACAGCGTAGGATGTACTTTCAACCTCGGTTTGTATTTGGAACACCATTTTCCTCTTCTCGAAAACAGATTCGAAAGATTCTTCATTGTAAAATATTCACCAAAAGACAATAAAATATTTTACTAGCCTTTTAAATAGTAGAAAGGATTTAAATACAGATAATAACTCAAAAACCAGAAATCTTTGTACTCCCCATCTTTATGAAGAACATCAGGTTTTGAAATACGGATTAAATGAAACCGAAATGAGAGACATTAACGGGTTTTAGAGTAGGAGCTGTTGCTTTGAGAAACTTCTTTTGTGGTTCTGTTTTTTAGTTATAATAGTATATTTTTTAGTTATAGTAGTATAGTAAAATAGTTATTTTAACTTTTTTATCATGAAGAAAAGTTTTCAAGAGATAATTCAAATATTTTTAATATTTCAATAGTTTATAAAATTTTAACTGTTTGATGGTCTTAATGTGAAAAAGTCTGTTTTATTTAGCGTAAAAGGAATTTATTGTCGATTGATATCAAAGATGAAGGGGCAGTTCTCTAGGCCATATTTGACTCTTAGTCAGATTCAATACATTTGTCCTTTATAGTCCATTTCAACTATACCAAAAAATGTCAAATACTGTTTTTTTGTAAAAGATAACACAGGCCTTCGAAATTTAAATTTTTGAATGAAGTTTCCATAAAATTATTTAAATTATATATTTGTCATGCCGATTTTGAAAATAATATCATTTTTTCAGTATCACGTAATAATTTTTTAACAATTGCGAAATTTAAATTTTCGTGTTTGAGTCATTTCAAAAATTTTTCTTATAAACAATTTACAATAGATTCGTTATTTTACTAAAATTTACTTAAAAAATAATTCAAAAAATCAAATAATAATCAGATATATATATCTAAAAATTATTAAAAAATTACGCAAATTTGTTTTACTTTCTCTTTAAAGGAGTAGTTATTTTCTTCAGATTTTGAAGCTGGTTCATTATTTTTTTAAGCCCCAACATATTCACATCCCAATGACCTTATTATCGTTTTTCATGTATTTTTTATCTTCTTGAAATATTTCATCCGTTTCTCCACTTCCATTAGCGGCCCGTCCATTAAGGGTGGAGAGCTATAGTCTCCTCGAAATTTGTTTTAAAAGCTGAAATTTTCTTTTTTATTCTAATTGGCTTTCTTTTCCACTATGATTGTCCAATGAACAACGAAAATGGCAAAATAGGAAAAAAAATATCCTTATTTGACTTCTTTTCGCTTTCTCCAATCAATTAATAGTTTTTTAAATCACAATCTGGAGGAATTGCAATTTTTTCTCCATATTTTTTGTGGCTTTGAATGCACACTTGTGGTTTGAAACAAAGCATTTTTATAGGAATTTTAGTTATAGCCAAAAATTTGAAAACATTTTTTCCTAGTTTTCTGCATATAAATAAAAAGCTATCAATTTTTAGTATATCATCAATGCAATAAACTTAAGATTTATCTATTCTGTAACCATTATACTACTCTTTGTTGATTGAAAATAAATTTACCATTAGCTTAATTTTCTTCTATTAGTTTTCAAATTATTAAAATTAGAACTTAAATTTTAAACACAATAACAATCCGTGTTTGATATCATTTTCTGATTTACAATGGATATATATAATAAACAACAGTATTTTTTTCTTACTTCCACAGATCAATTGAATATATTTCTTTCCCTTCATATCTTTAGCTTCTAAAATTTTGTGAAATAAGAACGCTAATTAAAGAAAATGTAACTTGAACGAAGGAAATGAAGACTGAAAATGTAAATAGATGAAAATTTCTACATCCATTTGAGATCCGATAATAACATTAACACTATAAAAATTTTGTATTTTTATGTATTGTATCTTCCACTCGCAATAAATTCTACTTACGAATTTTCCGAACTAAAATTTTATGCGGCGAAACTTGACGCATATTTTTATCCTACTCGTGATGCTATCTATATGCGATTTGGTTATGAAAACAACACAATATTGTGGATTTCAATTAAAAAACAAGTTGCTAGGGCTGTCATCTATTAATTATTTCTGAAAGTCTAAATGACAACGTATAAATGAATTCGAAACACAATTTTCAAAAAATCCGAACTTGTTCAACAAATCACAATATATACAATAATTTCTTTTTATATTTTTGAAATTCAATCATCTAATTTTCCAAAATATTTAGATATTTCCTTCTTCGGATTCCATAATTTCCAATCAGTAAAAAAGTGAATATGGTGCATGCCTTATTTACTCAAACTTGCTTATTATCAGTGTATAATACCTCTTCTGAATGATGCTAGAAACTTACTGGAGATAGCAGTTATATCAACTTGAAAATACACACACAGATATTTGTTATCCCATCAATTATTTTTTCTTATTTTCGTGAATAATTAAGTTAATTTTGCAAAGGAAATGGCATACAAATTCTTCTCCGATTTTAACATCGATTCCTCTGTTGTCCAATAATTGAAATCTATAATTCTGATTATTGTTTTTCCTTCGACCTGTTTAGAAATCGAATACAATCATACAGCTAAAAGATAGCGCTGAAACCTCAAAATCAGATATAATATTTACCACCTCGTTTATTTCCTAGTACATTCGAAAGATAAAGACTTTTACTTTTGTTTACCAGCCCGCACATAAATGTGCAAGCTTTAAATTAAAGAAATGGTGTTGAACCATGATGAAGTTGGTTTTGATTAAAAAAGAAATTATATATGGAAAAGGATTGAATTAAAATAGTGGTAGAGCTCTCAAACTGCGTTCATATTGTTTATTTCTATTTCCTTTAATGTATAAACTATGTCTGGAAAATGGATTTAAGTGTGAATGATTCCAAAGAAATTTAGTTCAAGAAATACATACTGAAGTATTTCCTAAGCGAAATGTCAGACTCAAGCTAGCGTTAAGTCGAGAATAATTGCACTCTTTTCAATTGATGATTTAATTTCCTTCATTGCATAACACCATTTTTTAACATAGCAGTTGACAGTTTACGAAAAGAAACTTCTCGAATTGCACAAAAGTATCATACATACATTATATATAAAATGGAGAGTTATAAAAGCAGTTTCGTTTTAATTTATTTAATAATATTTAAATCTTCATCTGAAATATTTGAATATTAAATGTCTCAATATTATTCGAAATCATGTGAACCGTGAATAAACTAAATTTATTTATTCAGATCACTGCATTCATTTTGGCTTAATTCTTTGAACGGCCAAAATATTTCAGGTGAATGCTTTCAAAACAGCTCCTCTGTAACTAAATGGTAGACGCAAATTGCAGGTTGAATAACTCACGGAAGGTGTGAAATCCGACAGAGTAAGTTTTCCTTCCCATCTGCCTATTGCACCGTATAACCGCATCATCTTCCCCACTTCCCCGTCGTATAACAACTTGGGTAGGGTCATTCAAAGTCATAAATCAGTCTGCTTAGAGTAATTCTCGTGTTGTTACTTTTCAGCTAAGAGCTTACTCTCCGATTTGAAATCGATTCCCTTTTAGCCTGAAGCTTTTAGAAGTTGTAGAATATTTTCGTATTCCTATTTTTAATAAATATATAGAAAATTTGTTTCATAAATGATTTCGAGAAATATCACTCATCTAAATGCATTTCGAAAACAATAATTCTTTCTTGCTTTCAATTAGAGAATTTCACTTCAGTTTCTTTATATTTTTTTCAATATTAATCTTTTACTAACAGATTTAGCATATTTCTCTGATTAAAATATATTATAATTTTTTATTTTATTACTTAAAAATACGATAATAATACAAATTCTGCATTCATTTAAAGAATTTAAAATGAATTTGTTGTATCTAATAATTAAATAAAAAGTTTCTATAATTTTCTTCTTCAAGAAGATTCATGTTTTTCAATTCATTTTTAAGGTATCTGAATACGTCTAAGAGACGGTTTTGGGTCGAAATTCACAAAAAAATTTTTTATGGTTTTACTTTAAAAGCCCATTTAATCAGCTTTCTAAATCTGTGTTTATTTTATTTTTACGATGAATAGAAACGGAGATATAGAATTTTTTATAAAGCAAGGTAGCTAAAAACGAAACCGGAAGTTGGCTGTTTTCCCTCGTTATACCCAATAAACCGCACTCTGAAGTATAAATTAATTTGATTTTTATTTATTTCCATTAATTATACACTCTATCTGCATGTCATGTCAATTTGAATAAGATTTTGAGTTTCGACAAGCTACTATGAACATTTTTGCCAAAATGCACATTTGTGGAGTTACAAAATTCACATTTTGGGACATCGATAGCTTAATTGTTGTTTAATGATTGATTTTATGATCTTAAAAGAGTATTTCATGAACTGGGAACAGTTCCTGGCCAACATATACATTGAAATAATATCTTAACCTCAATAACCATAGAATCGTCACTTCTAATAGACAGTCTTTGGCAGGAACAAAAAAACGCTAGAAAAAATTACGGGTTCTTAGAATGAAAAAATGTGATAAGATTTTGAATAAAGAAGGTATATCCTACAAATGTGACAAATTTCAAAAGAAGTTAAATAAATATATTTTTAATGAAAAGCAAATTAAAACTTTAAACGCGTGTTTTGGAAAAATTATATTTCGTCAAAAGTCACTTACGCAAAACACGATATCTCAAAACATTATCTATATATTATCTTGAAATTTTGTATATATGTTGTCTTAAGTGTAGTAAAGGCAATGAACTAGACATATAGGTTTGAGATCAATAGTTTTTGATTTAGAGCTGCCTAATGTTGATTATACATATGCATTTTGTGAAATTTTGAATAAGAGAATACTCGACTGGCCATAACTTTCCTGTAAATGCAAGTATTTCTTAGATCCTAGTTCATTGCCTTCACCATAGCTGTAAATGTGCTGTGTAGAGAAATAATTTGAATATGTGGATTAGAATTTCAGCTAGAGTGTTTTGCTTTTTGCTCTAATTTTAGCCCTTTTTACCTAAATTATCCTATTTTACTGAATTTCAAGTGACATAAAATTTCCTTACTGGTATTAATGGTTGTTTTGAATCATATTGAGTCAGAAAATGAACTGATAATTGCACATTAAAGCGCTTTTTCAAAAATTCTTTCCCGCACGTAGTCAGATATCTTCCTTTTAAGATATTGAGAAGATAGTCTTTCGTCAATGGTAGATAATACACCATATATTATTTCTGAAAAAAATTCTGCCGAAATAAACAAGGAAGATGCAAGATAATAAGATTATTAAACTAACTTTAACACTAAAATAAGAAAATAATTCGAAAATTCCGTCTACATACGTAACTTGTTTTTGATCAAATTTAATATTTTCTTTTTAATGTTTAAATATTTCCAATATAAGTTTCTTATTTTATTAATAGACTTGACGCGAATTTCAGTAAAACTAGTTGATGTACATGGTGTTACTCGATACACAAAATATTCTCATAAGTTCATTCAGCATTCATAGCAATCAAAACATAAAATTTCAATTGATGAAATAATATATGGAGGAAAATATTATGGATTTTCCCCGAATTTCAAAAAAGCTTCAAATCATTTACAACGATCATAAATGATTTCGCTTGCTGAGCAAAATACTTACGTGCATTTTTTTAAAAAATAAAACGTTTATTCGGGAACGTATAATTTTTTAAATCACAAATTTTTGTTCCGCAAATTTTTTTTATCCCTTTCAGGGGCGATGGTTTCGCTTTGAAAACACCTCTTTAGGGAATTTTTTTTCATATGTGAGATCCCACGTTTTGTGATGCAATTCACCAAAATAATTTTCGATTGATTATTATTATAAATTTCAATTGATTTCAGTGGGAAAAGCAGTTTTCTTTTCTCATGGATTTATACGCGAATCAAGTTTTCTTTCTCAAAGGAAAAAATTCTTTTTTTCAATCAATTTCACAAAAATAGGACTAGGTATCCAGTGAAAGCGTAATAATTTTTTTCTGCTTACGCATTTTTGCTAAATTGTCGAAATAAAAGACTTAAGAAGAGAAGTTTCTTACTCATTTCTAATTATTTAATTTATTTCATTGATTAATCACCGCGCTTAGAGCTAAAATGTCCGAACTTTTTTTTTCTTTTGAAGAGGTTATGTGTCATGTTTCTTACAACTGCTGTCATTTATATGTTTCAGTGTTATAATGTAACAAAGCAAACACCTTAACAATAGAGGGGAACAGCGATAGTAAAGAGAGGGAACTTAAAGAATATTACAACGGCCCATTTATATTTGTCCCTTGTGTAGTTTCGCAACATTCTCTCACAGATTGAGTTCAAACAACTTTTTCACAAACGATTGTATTTTTCTATCAATAGATCACGAACACATATTTGCAATATGGTTAGGAGAGTGGGCAATTTAATAATTGCTGACTCTTCCAAAAATACTGAACTATCTTCTAATATTTCAGTACCCAATGTTGTTTCTTGCCATAAAAATTTACTTCAATTTTACTTTTGGATAATAATAAAACCATGACAAAATTCTATATGCGAAGAATGAGCGCCAATTAAGTTTACTTTTATAAAGAAACTAGCTACTATGCCCAGTGTTGCTCGGGATAAAAAAAATTATGTGTAATAATTTTAATGAAAAACTATTTTTGTATAGAAAATGAAAATACCCAAAATTCTTTTATCGTCTCAAGCGCTTTATAATAGTTCATTTTTCAAATTTTGTTCATAAATGTTAAATTTTAAAAAAGATTTTGAGGAATATTTTGGGACAATTATTTAAAAATTTATTTTTCACTTTTAAAAAGTATTAAAATAAACCACATCAATAGTTTTTCCTGATATAAATTATGAATCGTCTGCTCTTAAACTTTTCCTTACTGTTCTACCAGAAATCTTTTTAATGTGTTCTAGCAACAGCTTTTTGTGTGTATTCTTGCTTAATTTTTAATTAACTTAAACTTTAATTAACTTTTGTGCTTTGAGAAGTTGACTATGATATTATATTAAATATTTACAAAAATAAACAGAAATAAAGGTAGATTAGTTCAAAGTCCCACCTTTGCCTAGCAACGAAGTATCTATAAATTTGTTTTATTTCAAACTCCTCAACATGTAATCAAGTTTTTATTAAATTTTTAAAAAATTAGTAAGGGATGAAGGAAAAATTACACATTTATAAAATTATTATCAGTAGAAAGGTAAAAAAGTTTTAAATGGCATTAAAATATTTTTTGAGACAAATCGCTCCGAAGTCACTGTGGAAAAAAGGTGCCATCGGAAAGTTGACAATAATGTTCCTTTTGTTTTAAATGATAAGTGGGCAAAATTTGGCTGTAATCGACCTAGTGGCTTAAGAGGAGAAGTGGATTATACATACATACACACATACACACTTTAATAACCACAATGACTTTTATTTATATTAAGATACTATCTGATATACCCAGCGTTGCTCAGGATTAAAAGGCTTTCGAAGTCTAATATTTTAAGGTGAAAACTACTTTTGTATTATAAAATACTGTAATGCACAACATTCTTTTATCATCTTAAACGTTTTTTAATTAAAATACGAATGGACGAGTTTTCTGCTTTGTTTGTTTACATTTAATTGCCTGTACTAAGTAATTCCAGTGTAATACTAAGTCAATGAAATCCTTAAAGCGGAAGTCCAACACTCAAGAAGATAAAGTCAAGGTTTTTAATGTAAGTAGAGAAACCAGAAATGTCGTCCATATAAATTGGACCAGACGATTTTTAAAAATTGCCGATAGATAATTTTCTCCATAAGGCATTAAAATTTGTTATAAAAGTTCTTCATTTTTTAACAAATAATAAAGGCTAAGGTTCTTGTTATTTAACAGTAAAAAAATATTATTGCAAATTGTGTGTAATTATTAATCTTGACAAATTTATTAAAAAGTGAAATAAATAAATGAAACAATTTTTATAACTTTAAAACTGAGTAAAAATATCTTTTGTGACTTCATATTTTGGAAAGATATCGTCGAAAAATGACAAAATCTTGCTTAATTTTTAATTTCTTGTGCTTAAAAAATAAAGGTTACGTAGTTCAAAGTCACAACATTGCCTAGAAAAGAAGTTTTCATAAATTTGCGTATTTCAAAATGGACTGCATCTATTCAATTATTTTTTAATTAACTTTTGAAAAATTAATAAAATCTGAAGGAAAACTGCCACAGAAACAAAGTTAGTATCTTTGAAAAGGTAGAAATTTTGAACTTTAAGATGGTATAAAAATATATCTGGTGGAGGATAAATTACTCAGAAGTTAATGCGGGAAAATGGCAAAATTTCGATCAATTATTAATTATTTACTTGTTTAAGAAACTTTTGCTCTTGGAAAAGTTGACATTAATCTTTCTCTTGTCTTAAATAATAAGTTTTTAAAGTTTGTGAAGTGCTTTAGTAGGATACATGCAACAAAGATACAACGACTTTTATTTATATTAATATTTGCTGCGATTTTATTATTTAGACAAAAGAAAAGTTTAAAAAAACTTGCAAGTTGAAAAAATATTAGTCTTTAGTTAGACTTAACGCCAGTTTTTTGCTTACGAAATAATTCAGTAAGTATTAATTGAACAAAATTTCTTCGGAATCATTCACACTTACATTAACATTCAAGACAGTTTATACATTAAATTATGTAGTAATATACATTAGATGTAAATGAACATGCTTTGAGAGCTCTACCACTATTTTAATTCAATGATTTTCTATATATAATTTCTTTTTGAAACAAAAACGATTGAGTTCTTGACAAAATAATTTCTTTAATTTAACCCTCTGAGTGTTTCACACGTATTTCTACGTTGACCTTGGACA